>JANJXV010000665.1:152500-157500 GCA_024803745.1 Megascapheus bottae
AACCCTAACCCTAATCCTAAACCTTACCCTTACTCTAAACCTAACCCTAACCCTTACCCTAAATCTAACCCTTACCCTAACCCTTACCCTTACCTTAAACCTAAACCTAAACCTAAACCTAACCTTAACCCCAACACTAAACCTAACCCTAACCCTAACCCTAACCCTTACCCTAACCCTAACCCTAAACCTAAGCCTAACCCTAACCCTATCTCTAACCCTTACCTTTACCCTAACCCTAATCCTAAACCTAACCCTTACAATTAACTAACCATAACCCTACCCCTAAAATTAACCCTAAACCTAACCCTAAACCTAACCCTAACATTTACCCTTAACCTAAACCTAACCCTAACCGTAAACCTTAACCTAACTCTAACCCTATCCCCTAACCCTAAACCTAACCCTAACAGTAACCCTAATCCTTACCCTAACCCTAAACCTAACCCTAACCTAAACCTTACTGTTATGCAAACACTAACCCTAACCTTAACCGTAACCCTAACTCTAACCCTAACCCTTACCCTTACTCTAACCCTAACCATAACCATAACCCTAACCCTAACCCTAACCCTATCCCTTACCCTTACCCTAACCCTAACAGTAACTCTAACCCTAACCCTTACCCTTACTCTAACCCTAACCATAACGCTAACCCTAACCCAAACCCTAACCCTTAACCTAACCCTAACCCTAACCCTAACCCTAACCCTTAACCTTACCCTAACCCTAACCCTAACCCTAACCCTTATCCTAACACTAACCCTAACCCTAACCCTAACCCTATCCCTAACCCTATCCCTTACCCTTACCCTACCCCTAACCCTTAAACTAACCCTAACCGTAACCCCTAAACTTAACCCTAACCATAACCCTTAGCTTTACCCTAACTCTAACCCAAACCCTAACCCTAATCCTAACCCTAACCCTAACCTTAACGCTAACACTTAACCTAACCCTAACACGAAACCTAACACTAATCCTTACCCTAACCCTAACCTAACCCTAACCCTAACCCTTAACCTAACCCTAACACTAACTCTAACCTCTTACCCTAACCCTTACAATAAACCTAACCCTAAACCTAACCCTAACCCTATCCTCTAACCCTAACCCTTGCCCTAACACCTAACACTAACCCTAACCCTAACCCTAACCCTAACCCTAACACTAAACCTAACCCTTACCCTTACCCTAACCATAACCCGAAACCTAACCCTAACCCTAAACCTAACCCTTACCCTAACCCTAACCCTAATCCTAACCCTAACCCTTACCCTTACCCTAACCCTACCCTAACCCTAAACCTAACGCTAACCCTAACCCTAAACCTAACCCTAACCCTAACCCTCACCCTTACCCTTACCCTAACCCTAACCCTAACCCTAACCCTTACCTTATCCTAACCCTAACCCTAACCCTTACCCTAACCCTAACCCTAACCCTAACCTAAACCTTACCCTTATGCAAACACTAACCCTAAACCTAAACCTAACCCTAACTCTAACCCTAATCCTTACCCTTACCCTAACCCTAACCCTAACCCTAACCCTAACTATATCCCTAACCCTATCCCTTACCCTTACCCTAACCCTAACCCTAAACCTACCTCTAACCGTAACACTTGTCCCTAAACCTAACCCTAACCCTTACCCTTACCCTAACCCTAACCCTAACACTAAAACTAACCCTTCCCCTTCCCCTAACCCTAACCCTAACCTTAAATCCAACCCTAAACCTAAACCTAACCCTAAGCCTAAACCTTACCCTAATGCTAACCCTAACCCTAACACTAACACTTACCCTTACCCTAACACTAACCCTAACCCTAACCCTAAGCATAACCCTTACCCTAACCCTAACCCTAACCCTAGCCCTTACCCTAACCCTAACCCTAACACTAACCCTAAACCTTACCCTAACCCTAAACCTAACCCTAATCCTAACCCGAACCCTTACCATAACCCTAACCCTAATCCTAACTTAACTCTTGCCCTTATCATAACGCTACCCTAACCCTAAACCTAACCCTAACCCTAACGTTAACCCTAAAACTTACCCTTACCCTAACCCTAACCCTAACCCTAAACCTAACAGTAACCCTAACCCTAACACTTACCCTTACCCTAACCCTAACCCTAACCCTAAACCTTACCCTAACCCTTACACTTACACTAACCCTAACACTAACCCTAACCCTAATCCTAACCCTAACCCTAAACCTAACCCTTACACTTACCTTAACCCTAACCCTAAACCTAACCCTAACCCTTACCCTTACCCTAACCCTAAACCTGACACTAACCCTAACCTTAACCCTAAACCTTACTCTTACCCTAACCCTAACCCTAATCCTAAACCTAAACCTAACGCTAACCCTAACCCTAACCCTTACCCTAAACCTAACCCTAACCCTAACCTTAACCCTAAACCTAACCCTAAACCTAACCCTTACTCTTACCCTAACCCTAACCCTAAACCTAACCCTAACCCTAACACTATCCCTAAACCTATACCTTACCCTTACCCTAACCCGAACCTTAAACCTAACCCTAACCGAAACCCCTACCCCTACCCCTAACCCTAACCCTTACCCATACCCTAACCCTAAACCTAACCCTGAAAGTAACCCTTACCCTTACCTTTAACCTAACCCTAACCCTAACCCTAACCCTAACGCTTAGCCTTACCTTAACCCTAACCCTAACCCTAACCCTTACCCTAAACCTAATCCTAACCCTAACCCTAACCATTACACTTACCTTAACCATAACCCTAACCCTAAACCTAACCCTAACCCTTACCCTAAACCTAATCCTAACCCTAACCCTAACCCTTACCCTTACCTTAACCCTAACCCTAACCCTAACACTTACCCTATCGCTAACCCTAACCCTAACCATAACGCATACCCTTATCCTAACCCTCACCCTAACCCTAACTGTAATCATAAAACTAAACTTAAACCTAAGCCTAACCCTAACCATAACCCTAACCTTTACCCTTACCCTAACCCTAACCCTTAAGCTAACCCAAAACCTAACCCTAACCCTAACCCTAACCCTTACCCTAACCCTAACCCTAACCCTAACCCTAACCTAACCCTTATCCGTATACTAATCCTAACCCTAACCCTAACCCTAACCCTTAGCCTTACCTTAACCCTAACCCTAACCCTAACCCTAACCCTTACCCTAAACCTAATCCTAACCCTAACCCTAACCCTTACACTTACCTTAACCCTAAACCTAACCCTAACCCTAACCCTTACCCTAAACCTAATCCTAACCCTAACCCTAACCCTTACCCTTACCTTAACCCTAACCCTAACCCTAACACTTACCCTATCGCTAACCCTAACCCTAACCATAACCATAACGCATACCCTTACCCTAACCCTCACCCTAACCCTAACTGTAACCATAAACCTAAACTTAAACCTAACCATAACCCTAACCCTAACCCTTACCCTTACCCTTACCCTAACCCTAACCCTAACCTTAACCCTAATCCTAACCCTAAACCTAAACTTTACCCTAACCCTTATCCTTTCCTTAACCCTAACCCTAACCCTAACCCTAATCCTAACCCTTATCCTAACCTTAACCCTAACCCTAACACTTACCCTTACCCTAACCCCAACCCTAACCCTAACCCTAACCCTTACCCTAAACCTAACCCTAACCCTAACCCTAACCCTTACCCTTACCCTAACCCTAACCTTAACCCTAACCCTAACAATAAACCTAAACCTTACCCTTACCCTAAACCTAACCCTAACCATTACATAACCTAACCCTACACTAACCCAAAGCCTAACCCTTACCCCTAAACCTAACCCTTACCCAAACCCTAACTCTAACCGCTAACCCTAATCCTAAACCTAACCCTTACCCTTATCCTAACCCTAACCCTAACCCTAACCCTAACACTTACCCTTACCCTTACCCTAACCCTAACCCTAACCGTAACCCTAACCCTTACCCTTAGCCTAAACCTAACCCTAATCCTAACCATAACCCTTGACCTTACACTAACCCTAAACTTAAGCCTAACCATATCCCTTATCTTAACCCTAACCCTAACCCTAAACCTAACCCTTAACATAACCCTAACACTAACCCTAATCCTAACCCTAACCCCTAACCCTAACCCCAAACCCTAACCCTAAACCTAACCCTTTAACTAACCCTTACCCTCACCCTAACCGTAATCCTAACCCTAACCCTAAACCCTAAGCTAACCGTAACCCCTAACCCTAGCCCTAACCCTAACCCTTACCCTTACCCTAACCCTAACCCAACCCTAACCCTAACCCGAATCCTTACCCTTACCCTAACCGTAACCCTAACCTTAACCCCAAGCCTAAACCTAACCCTAACCCTAACACTAACAATAACCGTAACCCCTAACCCTACGCTAACCCTAACCTTTACTCTTTTCCTAACCCTAACCCAAAACCTAACACTTCCCCTTACCCTAACCCCAATCCTAACCCTAACCCTAACGATAACCCTTACCCTAACCGTAACCCTAAACCTAACCCTTAACCTTACCCTAACCCAAACCTAACCCTAACCCTAACCCTAACCCTAACCCTAACCCTAACCCTAACCCTTACCCTAACCCTAACATTAACACTAACCCTAACCCTAAAACTTACCCTTACCCTAAACCTAACCTTAACCCTAACCCTAACCCTAACCCTCACCCTAACCCTTACCCTTACCCTTACGCTAACCCTAACCCTAGCCCTAACCCTAACCCTAACACATACCCTTACCCTAACCCTAAACCTAACCCTAACTGTAAACCTAAACCTAACTCTAACCCTAACCCTAACACTTACTCTAACAATAACCTTAACCCCAACACTAAACCTAACCCTAACCCTAACCCTAAGCATAACCCTAACACTAACCCTATCCCTAAACCTATTCTTTACCCTTACCCTAACCCTAAGCCTAAACCTAACCCTAACCGTAACCCCTAACTCTCAC
>JANJXV010000665.1:162500-172500 GCA_024803745.1 Megascapheus bottae
CTAAACCTAACACTAACCCTTACCCTAACCCTAACCCGTACCCTAACCCTAACCGTAACCCATCCTCAACCTTAAACCTAACCCTAACCCTTACCCGAAACCTAACCCTAACGTCAACCTTAACCCTAACCCTAACCCTAACCCTAACTCTTACCCAAACCCTAACCCAAACCTTACCGTTACCCTAACCCTAACCCTAACCTTAACCCGAATCCTAAACCTAACCCTAACCCTAACCCTAACCCTAACACTAAGCATAAACCTAACTCTAACCCTAAACCTAACTCTAACCCTAACCCTAAACCTTATCCTTACCCGAACCCTAAGCCTAAACCTAACCCTTAACCTAACCCTAACACTACCACTAACCCCTAACCATAACCCTTACCCTAACCCTAACCATAACCATAACGCTAACCTTACCTTACCCTAACCCTAACCCTAACTCTAACCCTAACCGTAACCCTAAACCTAACCCTTACCCTAACCCTAACCCTAAACCTTACTCGAAGTCTAACCCTAACCTCAACCTTAACCCTAACCCTAATCCTATCTCTTACCCTTAACCTCACCCAAACTCTAAGCTTAAACCGAACCCTAACCCTAATCCTAACACTTAACCCTAACCCTAAACGTAACCCTAACCCTTACCCTAACCCTAAACCTAACCCTAAACCTAACCCTAACCCTAACTCTTACCCTAACCTAACCCTAACTCTTACCGTTACCCTAACAATAACCCTAACCTTAACCAGAATCCTAAACCTAACCCTAAACTTAACCCTAACCCTTACCCTTACCCTAACGCTAAACCTAACCCTAACCCTAACACTTTCCCTTACCCTAACCCTAACCCTAAACATTATCCTAAACCTAACCATAACCCTAACCATAACCCTTAACCTAACCCTAACACTAACTCTAACCCCTAACCCTAACCCTTACATTAACCCTAACCCTAACCATAAGCCTAACCCTTACCCTTACCCTAACCCTAACCCTAACTCTAACCCTAACCCTAACCCTAACCCTTACCCTAAACCTAACCCTAAACCTTACTCTAACCCTAACCCTAACCTCAAACTTAACCCTAACCCTAACCCTATCCCTAACCTTACCGTAACCCTAACCATAACCCTACCTCAACATTAACCCTAACCCTAAACCTTATCCTAACCCTAACCCTATCCCTAACTCTAACCCAAAGCCTAATCCTTACCCTCACCCTAACCCTAAACCTAGCCCTAACCCTTACCCTAACTCTAACTGTTAACCCTACCCCTAAACCTAACGCTTACCCTAACACTAACCCTAACCCTAACCCTAACCCTAACTCTTACCCTAACCCTAAACCTAACCCTAAAACTTACCCTTACCCTAGCCCAAACCCTAACCTTAACCCCAACCCTAAACCTAACCCTAACCCTAACCCTAACCCTTACCCTTACCCTAACGCTAAACCTATCCCTAACCCTAACATTTTCCCTTACCCTAACCCTAACCCTAACCCTTATCCTAACCCGAACCCTAACCCTTAACCTAACCCTAACACTAACCCTAACCCTAACCCCTAACACTAACCATTACCCTAACCCTAACCCTAACCCTAAACCTAACCTTTACCCTTACCCTAACCCTAACCCAAACTCTCACCCTAACCCTAACCCTAACCTTAAACCTAACCCTAACCCTAACCCTAACCCTAACCCTTACCCTTATCCTCACTATAACTCTAAACCTAACCCGATCCCTAACTCTAACCCCATCACTTAACCCTAACCGTAAACCTAACCCTTACCCTTACCCTAACCCTAAACCTAACCCTAACCCTAACTGTTACCCAACCCTAACCCTAACCTTACCGTTACCCTAACCCTAACCCTAACCTTAACCCGAATCCTAAACCTAACCCTTACCCTAACCCTAACCCAAAACCTTACTCGAACCCTAATCCCAACCTCAACCTTAACCCTAACCCTAACCTTATCCCTTACCGTTACCCTCAACCTAACCCTAACCCTATCCCTAACCCTAACCCTTACACAACCCTAACCCTAACCCGTACCCTAACCCTAACCGTAACCCTACCTGAACCTTAACCCTAACCCTAACCCTTACCCTAACCCTAACCCTAACGTCAAACTTAACCCTAACCCTAACCCTAACCCTAACCCTTACCCTAACCCTAACCCTAAACCTAACCCTAAACCTAAACCTAACCCTTACCCTTACCCTAACCCTAACCCTAAACCTAACACTAACCGTAACCCCTAAACCTAACCGTAACCCTAACCCTAACCCTAACACTTAACCTTACCCTTACAATAACCCTAACCCTAAACTTAATGCTAACCATAACACTAAACCTAACCCTTACCCTAACCCTAACCCTAACCCTAATCCTTACCCTAAAACTGAACCTAACCCTAACCCATACCATTTCCCTAAACCTAACCTTACCCTAACCCTAACCCTTACCATTGCCCAAACCCTAACACTAAACCTAACCCTAACCCTAACGCAAACCCTAACCCAAAACCTAACGTTAAACCTAACCCTAACCCTAACCCCTACACTTTCCATAACCCTAACGCAAAACCTAAGCTAACCCTAACCATAAGCCTTACCCTTACACTCACCCTAACTCTAACAAAACTCTAACACTAACCCTAATCCTAACAGTTAACCCTAACCCTAAACCTAACCCTTAACCTTACCCTAACCCTAACCCTAACACTAACTCTTACCCTAACCTAACCCTAACCCTAACACTTCCCTAACCCTAACCCTAAACCTAACCTTAAACCCAATCCTAAACCTAACCCTAACCCTAACCCTAACCCTTACCCTTACCCTAAAGCGAAACCTAACCCTAACACTAACACTTTCCCTTAACCTAACCCTAAACCTAACCCTTATCCTCACCCTAACCCTAACCCTAACCCTAACCCTTATCCTAACTCTAACACTAACACTAACCCCTAACCATAACCCTTACCCTAACCTAACCCTAACCATAACGCTAACCCTTACCCTCACCGTAACCCTAACCCTATCTCTAACCCTAACCCAAACCCTACCCTAACCCTTACCCTTACACTAAACCTTACTCTAACCCTAACCCTAACCTCAAGCTTAACCGTAACCCTAACCCTACCCCTTACCCTTACCGTAACCCTAACCCTAACACTACCCTTAACCCTAACCTTTACCCTAACCCTAAACTGTAACCTAACCCTAACCCTAAACGTAACCATAACCTCAACCTTAACCCTAACACTAACCCTTACCCTAACCCTAAGCCTAACGTCAACCTTAACCCTAACCCTAACCCTTACCCTAACCCTTACCATAACCCTAACGCTTACCCTAACCCTAACCCTTACTTTTACCCTAACCCTAACCTTAAACTTTACCCTTACCCTAACCCTAACCCTACCCTTAAACCCAACCATAAACATAACCCTAACACTAAACCTAACCCTTACCCTTACCCTAACGCTAAACCTATCCCTAACCCTAACACTTTCCCTTACCCTAACCCTAACCCTAACCCTTATCCTAACCCTAACCCTAACCCTCACCCTTAACCTAACCCTAACACTAACCCTAAACCCTACCCTAACCCTTACCCTAACCCTAACCCTAACCCTAAACCTAACCTTTACCCTTACCCTAACCCTAACACTAACTCTAACCCTAACCCCAACCCTAACCCTTACCCTAACCCTAAGCCTAAACCTTACTCTAACCCTAACCCTCACCCCAACCTTAACCTTAACCCTAACCCTAACCCTAACCTTAACCATAACCCTAAACCTAACCTTTACCCTTTCCCTAACCCTAACCCTAACCCTAAACCTAACCCTTACCTTTACCCTAACCGTAACCCTAACCCTAACTCTTACACTAAACCTAACCCTAACACTTACCTTTACCCTAACCCTAACCCTAACCTTAACCCCAATCCTAAACCTAACCCTAACCCTAACCATAACCCTTACCCTTAACCTAACGCTAAACCTAACCCTAACCCTAACACTTTCCCTTACCCTAACCCTAACCCTAACCCTTATCCTAACCCTAACTCTAACCCTAACCCTAACCCTTAACCTAACCCTAACACTAACTCTAACCCCTAACACTAACCCTTACCCTAACCCTAACCCTAACCATAACCCTAAACCTTACCCTTACCCTAACCCTAACCCTAACCCTAACTCTAACTCTAACCCTAACCCTAACCCTGACCCTAACACTTAAACCTAACCCTAAACCTAACCCTTACCCTTACCCTAACTCTAATCCTAATCCTAACCCTAACTCTAACTCTTACCCTAACCCTAACCGTAACCCTTACCGTTACCCTAACCCTAACCCTAACCTTAACCCCAAACCTAAACCTAACCCTAACCCTAACCTTAAACCTTACCCTAACCATAACCCTAACCCAAATCCTAACCCTAACCCTTACCGTAACCCTAAACATAACCCTAACCCTAAACCTAACCCTTTCCCTTACCCTAACCCTAACCCTAACCCTAACCGTAACAGTTAACCTTACCCTTACCCTAACCCTAACCCTAAACTTAATGCTAACAATAACCCTAAACCTAACCCTTACCATAACCCTAAACCTAACCCTAATCCTTACCCTAACACTAACCCTAACCCTAACCCATACCCTTTCCCTAAACCTACCTTTATACTAACCCTAACTCTTAGCTTTACCCAAACCCTAACCCTAAACCTAACCCTAACCCTAAACTTAACCCTAAGCCTAACCCTAACCCTAAACCTTGCCCTTACTCTAACCCTAAATCTAACCCTAATCCTTACCCTTACCCTAACCCTAACCATAAACTTAACCCCAATCCTAAACCTAACCCTAACCCTAACCCTTACCCTTACCCTAAGGCTAAACATAACCCTAACCCTAACACTTTCCCTTACCATAACCCTAACCCTAACCCTTATCCTAACCCTAACCCTTACCCTAAACCAAACTCTAAATCTACCTTAACCCTAACCCTTAACCTAACACTAAACCTAACCCCTAACCCTAACCGTAACTCTAACCCTAACCCTAACACATAACCTTACCCTTACCCTATCCCTAACCCTAAACTTAATGCTAACCATAACCCTAAACCTAAAGCTTACCCTAACCCTAACCCTATCCCTAACCCATACCCTTTCTCTAACCCCATCCTTACCCTAACCCTAACCCTTACCCTTACCCAAACCCTAACCCTAAACCTAACCCTAATCCTAACCCAAACCCTAACCCTAACCCTAACTTTAACCCTAAACCTAACCCTAACCCTAACCCTAAACCTTACCCTTACCTTCAGCCTAACTCTAACCTAACCCTAACACTAACTCTAATCCTAAAACTTAACCCTAACCCTAAACCTAACCCTTACCCTTATCCTAACCCTAACTCTAACCCTAGCACTTTCCCTTACCCTAACCCTAACCTTAACCCTTATCCTAAACCTAAGCCTAACCCTAACCCTTAACCTAACCCTAACACTAACACTAACACATAACCCTAACCCTTACCCTAACCATAACCCTAACTATAACCCTAACCCTTACCCTTACCCTAACCCTAACCCTAACTCTAACCCTAACCCTAATCCTAACCCTAACCCTTACCCTAACCCTAAACATTACTCTAACCCTAACCCTAACGTCAATCTTAACCTTAACCCTAACCCTACTCCTTACCCTTACCCTAACCCTAACCCTAACCCTAACTTGTACCCTAACCTTAACCGAAACCCTAACCTCAAACTTAACCCTAACCCTAACCCTTACACTAACCCTAACCCTAACGTCAACCTTAACCCTAACCCTAACCCGAACCCGAACCTAACCCTAACCCTTACCCTAACCCTTACCCTAACCCTAATGCTTATCCTAACCCTAACCCTTACCCTTACCCTAACCCTAACCCTAACCCTAAACCTTACCCTTACCCTCACCCTAACTGTAAACGAACCCTAACACTACCCCTAATCCTAACACTTAACCCTAACCCTAAACCTAAGCCTTACCCTTACCCTAACCGTAACCCTAACCCTAACTCTTACCCTAACCCTAACTCTTACCCTTACACTAAACCTAACCCTAACCCTAACACTCACCCTAACCCTAACCCTAACCCTAACCCGTACCCTAACCATAACCACTAACCCTAACCCCTAACCCTAACCCTAACCCTAAACCTTAACCTAACCCTTACCCTAACCCTAAGAGTAACCCTAACCATAACCCTCACCCCTAACCCTAAACGTAACCCCTACCCCTAAACCTAACCCTAACCCTAACCTTAACACTAACCCTAACCCCTAACCCTACCCTAACCCTAACCCTTAACCTTATCCTAACCCTAACCCTAACCATATCACTTACCCTAACCCCAACCCTAACCCTAATCATAACCCTTACCCTAACTCTAACCCTTACCCTAACAATAACCCTTACCCTTACCCTAACCCTAAACCTAACCCTTACCCTAAACCTAACCTTAACCCTAACCCTTACCCTTACCCTTACCCTTACGCTAACCATAACCCTAACACTAATCCTAACACATAACCTTACCCTAACCCTAACCCTAACCGTAACCCTAAACCTAACCCTAACCCCTAATCCTAACGCTAACCCTAACCCTTACCCTAACCCTAACCCTAACCCTAACCCTTACCCTAACCCTAACCCTAACCCTAACCCTAACACTTACCCTAACCCTAACCTTGACCTTAACCCTTACACTTACCCTAACCCTAACCCTAAACTTAACTGCAACCTTAAACCTAACCCTAACCCTAACCCTAACCCTAAACCTTACCCTAACCCTAAACCTAACCCTAACCCTAACACTTACCATTACCCTAACCCTTACTGTAACCCTTACCCTAACCCTAACCATAACCCTAACACTTAACCTAACAATAACACTAACCCTAACCCCTAAACCTAACCCTTACGCTAACCCTAAACCTAACCCTAACGCTTACCCTTACCCTAACCCTAACCCTTACCCTTTCAATAAACCTACACTAACCCTAAGCCTAACCCTTTCCCTTACCCAAACCCTAACCCTAAACTTAACCCTAACCCTCACACTAACCCTAACCATAACCTTAACCCTAAACCTAACCCTAATCTTGACCCTAACCCTAACACTTAACCCTAACCCTAAAACTAACCCTTACCCTAACCCTAACCCTAACTCTAAACCTATCCCTAACACTTACCATCACCCTAACCCTAACCCTAACCCTAACCCTTACCCTAATCCTAACCCTAACCCTAACCCTTACCCTTACCCTAACCCTAACCCTAACCGTTACCCTATCAATAAACCTACCCTAACCCTAACCGTAACCCTACGTAAACCTTAACCCTAACCCTAACCCTTACCCTAACCGCAACCCTAACTTCAACCTTAACCCTAACCCTCACTCTAACCATAACGCTAACCCTAACCCTTACCCTAACCCTAACCCTAATCCTAACCCTAAACCTTATCCTAACCCTTACCCTTACCCTAAACCTAACCCTAAACCTAACACTAACCCTAACCCCGAACCCTAACCGTAACCCTAACCCTAACCCTAACACTTAACCTTACACTTACCCTAACCCTAACCCTAAACTTAATGCTAACCATAACCCTAAACCTAACCCTTTCCCTAACCCTAACCCTAATACTTACCCTAACCCTAACCCTAACCCTAACCCATACACTTTCCCTAAACCTACCCTTATCCTACCCCTAACCCTAACCTCACCCTTAACCCTAACCCTAACCCTAAGCCTACCCCTTACCCTTACCCTAAACCTAACCCTAACCCTAACCCTTACCCTAACCCTAACCCTAACGTCAACCTTAATCCTAACCCTAACCCTAACCCTAACCCTTACACTTACCCTAACCCTAACCCCAACCTTAACCCTAACCCTTACCCTTACCCTTATCCTCACCCTAACCCTAACCCTAACCCTTAACCTAACTCTAACACTAACACTAACCCCTAACCATAACCCTTACACTAACCTAACCCAAACCATAACGCTAACCCTTACCCTTACCGTAACCCTAACCTAACTCTAACCCTAACCCCAACCCTAGCCCTAACCCTTACCCTTACCCTAAACCTTACTCTAACCCTAACCCTAACCTCAAGCTTAACCGTAACCCTAACCCTACCGCTTACCCTTACCGTAACCCTAACCCTAACCCTACCCTTAACCCTAACCTTTACCCTAACCCTAAAATGTACCCTAACCCTAACCCTAACCGTAACCCTAACCTCAACCTTAACCCTAACACTAACCCTTACCCTAACCCTAAGCCTAACGTCAACCTTAACCCTAACCCTAACCCTAACCGTAACCCTTACCCTTACCATTACCATAACCCTAACGCTTACCCTAACCCTAACCCTTACTTTTACCCTAACCCTAACCTTAAACTATACCCTTACGCTAACCCTAACCGTAACCTTAAACCCAACCATAAACATAACCCTAACACTAAACCTAACCCTTACCCTTACCCTAACGCTAAACCTATCCCTAACCCTAACACTTTCCCTTACCCTAACCCTAAACCTAACCCTTATCCTAACCCTAACCCTAACCCTCACCCTTAACCTAACCCTAACACTAACCCTAAACCCTAAGCCTAACCCTTACCCTAACCCGAACCCTAACCCTAAACCTAACCTTTACCCTTACCCTAACCCTAACAGTAACTCTAACCCTAACCCTAACCCTTACCCTAACCCTAAGCCTAAACCTTACTCTAATCCTAACCCTAACCCCAACCTTAACCTTAACCCTAACCCTAACCCTAAACCTAACCCTTAGCTTTATCCTAACCGTAACCCTAACCCTAACTCTTACACTAAACCTAACCCTAACTCTTACCTTTACCCTAACCCTAACACTAACCTTAACCCCAATCCTAAACCTAACCCTAACCCTAACCCTAACCCTTACCCTTACCCTAACGCTAAACCTAACCCTAACCCTAACACTTTCCCTTACCCTAACCCTAACCCTAACCCTTATCCTAACCCTAACCATAACCCTAACCCTAACCCTTAACCTAACCCTAACACTAACTCTAACCCCTAACCCTAACCCTAACCCTAACCCTTAACCCTAACCCTAAACCTAACCCTTACCCTTACCCTAACCCTAATCCTAACCCTAACCCAAACCCTAACCCTAACCCTAACCCTAACTCTTACCCTTACACTAAACCTAATCCTAACCCTAACCCTCACCCTTACCCTTTCCCTAACCCTAACCCTAACCTGTACCATAACCCTAACCACTAACCCCAACCCCTAACCATAACCCTAACCCTAAACCTTAACCTAACCCTTACCCTAACCCTAAGAGTAACCCTAACCATAACCCTCACCCCTAACCCTAAACGTAACCCCTACCCCTAAACCTAACCCTAACCCTAACCTTAACACTAACCCTAACCCCTAACCCTACCCTAACCCTAACCCTTAACTTTATCCTAACCCTAACCCTAACCCTATCACTTACCCTAACCCCAACCCTAACCCTAATCATAACCCTTACCCTAACCCTAACGCTTACCCTAACAATAACCCTAACCCTTACCCTTACCCTTACCCTTACGCTAACCATAACCCTAACACTAATCCTTACCCTAACCCTAACCCTAACCCTAACCGTAACCCTAAACCTAACCCTAACCCCTAATCCTAACCCTAACCCTAACCCTTACCCTAACCCTAACCCTAACCCTTACACTTACTCTGAACTTAAGCGCAGCACTAAACTTAACCCTAACCCTAACCCTAACACTTACCCTAACCCTAACCCTGACCTTAACCCTTACACTTACCCTAACCCTAACCCTAAACTTAACTGCAACCTTAAACCTAACCCTAACCCTAACCCTAACCCTAAACCTTACCCTAACCCTAAACCTAACCCT
>JANJXV010000665.1:177500-205000 GCA_024803745.1 Megascapheus bottae
CCCTAAACCTAACCTTAAACTTAACCCTTACCCTTACCCTTACCCTTACGCTAACCCTAAACCTAACACTAACCCTAACACATACCTTACCATATCCCTAACCCTAACCCTAACCGTAACCCTAAACCTAACCCTAACCCCTAACCCTAACCCTAACCCTAACCCTTACACTAACCCTAAACTTAAGACCAGCACTAAACCTAACCCTAACCCTAACCCTAAACCTAACCCTAACCCTAACCTTAACCCTAACCCTAACCCTAACCCTAACCCTTACACTGACCCTAAACTTAAGCCCAGCACTAAACCTAACCCTAACCCTAACCCTAACCCTTACCCTAACCCTAACCCTAACTATAACCCTAACCCTTATCCTAACCCTAACCCTAACCCTAACCCTTAACCTAACCCTAACACTAACACTAACACTAACCCCTAACTCTAACCCTTACCCTAACCCTAACCCTAACTATAAAACTAACCCCTACCCTTACCCTAACCCTAACCCTTACCCTAACCCTAACCCTAACCCTAACCCTAACCCTTACCCTAACCCTAAAACTTACTCTAACCCTAACCCTAACCTCAACCTTAACCCTAACCCTAACCCTACCCCTTAGCCTTCCCCTAACCCTAACCCTAACCCTAACCTGTACCCTAACCCTAACCTCAACCTTAACCCTAACCCTAACCCTTACCCTAAATCTAACCCTAACGTCAATATTAAGCCTAACCCTAACCCTAACCCTAACCCTTACCCTAACCCTTACTCTAACCCTAACGCTTACCCTAACCCTCACCTTTACCCCTACACTAACCCTAACCCTAACCCTAAACCTTACCCTTACCCTCACCCTAACTGTAACCTAACCCTAACACTAACCCTAATCCTAAAACTTAACCCTAACACTAAACCTAACCCTTACCCTTACCCTTAGCCTAAACTAAACCCTAACCCTAACCCTAATCCTTAACCTAACCCTAACACTAACACTAACCCCTAACAATAACCTTACACTGACCCTAACCCTAACTATAACCCTAACATTTACCCTTACTCTAACCCTAACCCTAAATCTAACCCTAACCCTACCCCTAACCCTAACCCTTATCCTAACCCTAAACCTTACTCTAACCCTAACCCTAACCTCAACCTTAACCCTAAACCTAACCCTACCCCTTAACCTTACCCTTACCCTAACCCTAAACCTAACCCTAACCTGTACCCTAACCGTAACCGTAACCCTAACCTCAACCTTAACCCTAACCCTAACCCTTACATTAACCCTAACCCTAACCCTAAACCTAACCCTAACCTGTACCCTAACCGTAACCCTATCCCTAACATCAACCTTAACCCTTACCCTAACCCTTACCCTAACCCTAACGCTTACCCTAGCCCTAACCCTTACTCTTACCCTAACCCTAACCCTAACCCTAAACCTAACCCTAACTTTTACCCTAACCCTAACCCTAACCCTAAACCTTACCCTTACCATAACCCTAACCCTAACCTTAACCCCAACCCTAAACCTAACCCCAACACTAACACTAACCCTTACCGTTACCCTAACGCTAAACCTATCCCTAACACTAACACTTTCCCTTACCCTAACCCTAACACTAACCCTTATCCTAACACTAACCCTAACCCTAACCCTTAACCTAACCCTAACACTAACCCTAACCCCTAACCCTAACCCTTACCCTAACCCTAACCATAACCCTAAACCTAAACTTTACCCTTACCCTAACCCTAACCGTAACTCTAACCCAAACCCTAACCCTAACCCTAACCCTTACCCTAACCCTAACCCTAAACCTTACTCTAACCCTAACCCTAACCTCAACCTTAACCCTAACCCTAACCCTAACCCTAACCTTAAACCTAACCCTAACACTCACCCTTACCATTTCCCTAACGCTAATACTAAACCTAACCCTAACCCTATCCCTAACCCTTAACCTAACCCTAACACTAACCCTAACCCCTAACCCTAACCCTTACCCTAACCCTAACCCTAACCATAACTCTGACCCTAACCCGTACCCTAACCCTAAACGTAAACCTACCTCAACCTTAACCCTAACCCTAACCCATACCCTAATCCTAACCCTAATCATTACTCTAACACTAGCCCTAACCTCAACCTTAACCCTAACCCTAACCCTTACTCTAACCCTAACCCTAAAACTTACTCTAACCCTAACACTAACCTCAAACTTGAACTTAACCCTAACTCTATCCCTTACCCTTACCCTAACCCTAACCCTACCCCTACCCCTACCCCTAACCCTAACCCTAACCCTAAACCTAACCCTTACCCTAACCCTAAACCTAACCCTAATCCTTACCCTAATCCTAACCCTAACCCTAACCCTTACCCTTAACCTAACCCTAACCCTAACCCTAACTCTTACCCTTACCCTAACCCTAACATTACCTGAATCCCAACCCTAAACCTAACCCTAACCCTAACCCTTACCCTAACACTTACCCTAACCGTAACCCTAACCCTAAACCTTACCCTTACACTAACCCTAACCCTAACTCTAACCCTAACCCTAACCCTTACCCTCACCCTAACCCTAAACCTAACCCCAAATCTTACCCTAACCCTAACACTTTCCCTTACCCTAACTCTAACCCTAACCCTTATCCTAACCCTAACCCTAACCCTAACCACTAACCCTAACCCTTAACCCTAACCCTAACCCTAACCCTAACCCTTAACCTAACCCTTACCCTAACCCTAACCGTAACCCTAACCCTAACCCTCACCCCTAACCCTAAAAGTAACCCCTAACCCTAACCCTAACCCAAACCCTTACCCTTAACCTAACCCTAACCCTAACGCTAACCCTAAACCTAACCTTACCCTTACCCTAACCCTAACACTAAACCTAACACTAACCCTAACCACTAACCCTAAACTTAACCCTAACCCTAACCCTAACACTTAACCTTACCCTTACCATAACACTAACCCTAAACTTCATGCTAACCATAACCCTAAACCTAACCCTTACCCTAACCCTAACCCTAACCCTAATCCTTACCCTAACCCTAACTCTAACCCTAACCCATACCCTTTCCCAAACGCTAAACCTAATCCTTACCCTTACCCTAACCCAAACCCTAAACTTAACCCCAACCCTAAACCTAACCCTAACAATAACCCTAACACTAACCCTAAACCCTAACCCTACCCTAACCCTAACCCTTAACCTTATCCTAACCCTAACCCTAACCATAACACTTACCCTTACCCTAACCCAACCCTAACCCTAATCATAACCCTTAACCTAACCCTAACCCTAAACGAAACCCTAACGCTTACCCTTACCCTAACCCTAAACCTAAACCTAACACTAACCCTAACCCTAACCATTACCCTTAGCCTAACCTAACCCTAACCCTAAACCTTACCCTTACCCTAAACCTAACCTTAACCCTAACCCTTACCCTTACGCTAACCCTAACACTAACACCAACCCTAACACATACCCTTACCATAACCCTAACCCTAACCATATCCCTAACCCTAACCCTAAACCTAACCCTAACCCCTAACCCTAACCCTAACCCTAACCATTACACTAACCCTAAACTTAACCCCAGCACTAAACCTAACCCTAACCCTAACACTTATCCTAACTCTAACCCTAACCCTAACCCTAACCCTAACACTTACCCTAATGCTAACTCTAACCCTAACCCTTACACTTACCATAACCCTAACCCTAAACTTAACTCCAACCTTAAACCTAATCCTAAACCTAACCCTAAATCTTACCCTAACCCTAACCCTAACCCAAACCCTAACCCTAAACCTAACAATAACACTAACCCTAAACCCTAAACTTAACCCTTACCCTAACCATAACCCTAACCCTAACGCTTACCCTTACCCTAACTCTAACCCTAACCCTTACCCTTTCAATAAACCTACACTAACCCTAAGCCTAACCCTAACTCTAACCCTATCCCTAACACTTACCCTCACCCTAACCCTAAACCTAACCCTAACACTTACCCTAACCCTAACCCTAAACCTAACCCTTACCCTAACCCTAACCCTAAACTTAACCCTAACCCTAAACCTAAACCTAACCCTTACCCTTACCCTAACCCTAACCCTAAACCTAACACTAACCCTAACCCCTAACCCTAAACGTAACCCTAACCCTAACCCTAAAACTTAACCTTACCCTTATCCTAACCCTAACCCTAAACTTAATGCTAACCATAACCATAAACCTAACCCTTACCCTAACCCTAACCCTAACCCTAATCCTTACCCTAACCCTAACTCTAACCCTAACCCATACACTTTCCCTAAACCTACACTTACCCTAACCCTAACTCTTACCCTTACCCCAACCATAACCCTAAACCTAACCCTAACCCTAATCCAAACCCTAACCCTAACCCTAAACCTAACCCTAACCGTTACCCTTTCCCTAACCCTAACCCTAAACCTAAACCTAACACCAACCCTAACCCTAAACCTTACCCTAACCCTAATTCTAACCTAACCCTAACAATAACCCTAATCCTAACACTTAACCCTAATCCTAAACCTAACCCTTACCCTTACCCTAACCCTAAACCTAACTCTAACCCTAACTCTTAACCTAAACCTAACCCTAAGCCTAACCCTTACCATTACCCTAACCCTAACCCTAGCCTTAACCCAAATCCTAAACCTAAACCTAAACCTAACCCTAAACCTTAGCCTTACCAAAACGCTAAACCTAACCCTAACCCTAACACTTTCCCTTACCCTAACCCTAACCCTAACACTTATCCTAACCCTAACCCTAACCCTAACCCTAACCCTTAAACTAACCCTAACACTAACACTAACCCCTAACCCTAACCCTTACCCTACCCTAATCCTAATTATAACCCTAACCCTTACCCTTACCCTTACCCTAACCCTAACCCTAACTCTAACCCTAACCCTAACCCTAACCCTAACCCTTATCCTAACCCTAAACCTTACTCTAACGCTAACCCTAACCTCAACCTTAACCCTAAACCTAACTCTACCCTTTACACTTACCCTAAACCTAACACTAACCGTAACCTGTACCCTAACCATAACCATAACCATAACCTCAACCTTAACCCTAACCCTAATCCTTACCATAACCCTAACCCTAACGTCAACCTTAAACCTTACCCTAACCCTTACCCTAACCCTAACGCTTACCCTAAACCTAACCCTTACTCTTACCCTAACCCTAACCCTAACACTAACCCTATACCTAACCCTAACTCTTACCCTAACACTAACCCTAACCCTAACCCTTACTCTTACCCTAACCTTAACCCTAACCCTAACCCTAAACCTAACCCTAACACTTACCCTAACAATAACCCTAACCCTAACCCTAAGCCTTACACTAACCATAAACCTTACTCTAAACCTAATCCTAACCTCAACCTTAACCCTAACCCTAATCCTACCCCTTACCCTTACCCTAACCCTAATCCTAACCCTAACCTGTACCCTAACCCTAAACCTTACCCTAACCCTAACCCTAAACCTTACTCTAACCCTAACACTAACCTCAACCTTAACCCTAACCCTAACCTTAAACCTAACCCTAACCCTCACCCTTACACTTTCCCTAAACCTAATCCTAAACCTAACCCTAACCCTAACCCTTAACCTAACCCTAACACTAACATTAACCCCTAACCCTAACCCTTACCATAACCCTAACCCTAACCCTAACCATAACCCTAACCCTAACCCATACCCTAACCCTAAGCGTAACCCTACCTCAACCTTAACCCTAACCCTAACCCTTACCCTAACCCTATCCCTAAACATTACTCTAACCCTAACCCTAAGCTCAACCTTTACCCTAACCCTAACCTTTACCCTAACCCTAACCCTAAACTTTACTCTAACCCTAACCCTAAACTCAAACTTACCCTAACCCTATCTCTATCCCTTACCCTTACCCTAACCCTAACCCTACACCTAACCCTAACCCTTACCCTAACCCTAACCCTAACCGTATCCCTACCCCAACCTTAACCCTAACCTTACCCTAACCCTAACCCTAACGTCAACCTTAACCCTAACCCTAACCCTAAACCTAACCCTAATCCTAACCCTGACCCTTACCCTTACCCTAACCCTAACCCTAACCCTTACCCTTACCCTAACCCTAACATTACCTGAACCCCAACGCTAAACCTAACCCTAACCCTAACTCTTACCCTAACACTTACCCTAACCGTAACCCTAACCCTAACCCTTACCCTTACCCTAACCCTAACCCTAACTCTAACCCTAACCCTAACCCTTACCCTCACCCTAACCCTAAACCTAACCCTAAATCTTACCCTAACCCTAACACTAAACCCTAACCCTAAACCTAATGCTTATCCTAACCCTAACTCTAACCCTAACACTTACCCTAACCCTAACCCTAACCCTAAACCTTATTCTTACCCTAACCCTAACCCTATCCTTAATCCCAACCGTAAACCTTTCCCTAACACTGATACTAACCCTTACCCGTACCCTAACGCTAAACCTAACACTAACCCTAACACTTTCCCTTAACTTAACCGTAACCCTAACCCTTATCCTAAACCTAACCCTAACTCTAACCCTAACACTTATCCTAACCCTAACACTAACTCTAACCCCTAACCCTAACCCTTACCCTAACCCTAAACCTAACCATAACCCTAACCCTTACCCTTACCCTAAGCCTAACCCTAACTCTAACCCTAACCCTAACCCTAGCCCTAAACCTAACCCTTACCCTAACCCTGACCCTAAACCTTACTCTAACCCTAACGCTAACCTCAACCTTAACCCTAAACCTAACCCTATCCCTTACCCTTACCCTAACCCTAACCCTACCCCTAACCCTAAACCTTACCCTAACCCTAACCCGTACCCTAACCCTAACCGTAACCCTACCTCAACCTTAACCCTAACCCTAACCCTTACCCTAAACCTAACCCTAACGTCAACCTTAACCCTAACCCTAAACCTAACCCTAACCCTTACCCTAACCGTAACCCTAACCCTAACCCTAACGCTAACCCTAAACCTAACCTTACCCTTACCCTAACCCTAACACTAAACCTAACACTAACCCTAACCACTAACCCTAAACTTAACCCTAACCCTAACCCTAACACTTAACCTTACCCTTACCCTAACACTAACCCTAAACTTCATGCTAACCATAACCCTAAACCTAACCCTTACCCTACCCCTAACCCTAACCCTAATCCTTACCCTAACCCTAACCCTAACCCATACCCTTTCCCTAAACCTACCCTTACCCTAACCTTAACCCTTACCATTACCAAACCCTAACCCTAAAACTAACCCTAACCCTAACCCAAACCCTAAAATAACCCTAACCTTAACCCTACCCTAACCCTAACCCTAATCCTTAACCTAACCCTAACCATAACCCATACCCTTTCCCTAAACCTACCCTAACCCTAACCCTAACCTTTACCCTAACCCTAACCCTAATGTCAACCTTAACCCTAACCCTAACCCTAACCCTAACCCTTACCCTAAACCTTACCCTAACCCTAACGCTTACCCTAACCCTAACCCTTACCCTTACCCTAACCCTAACCCTAACCCTAAACCTTACACTTACCCTCACCCTAACTCTAACCTAATCCTAACACTAAACCTAATCTGAATACTTAACCCTAACCCTAAACCTAACCCTTACCCTTACCCTAACCCTAACCCTAACCCTAACTCTAACCCTAACCCTAACCTTAACCTCAACCCTTATCCTAATCCTAACCCTAACCCTAACCCTTACCGTTAACCTAACCCTAACCCTAATCTTAACCCAAATCCCAAACCTAACCCTAAACCTAACAATTACCCTTACCCTAACGCTAAACTGAACCCTAACCCTTACACTTTCCCTTACCCTAACCCTAACCCTAACCCTTATCCTAATCCTAACCCTAACCCTAACCCTAACTCTTAACCTAACCCTAACACTAACACTAAACCCTAACCCTAAGCCTTACCCTAAACCTAACCCTAACTATAACCCTAACCCTTACCCTAAACCTAACCCTAACCCTTACCCTAACCCTAAACCTTACTCTAACCCTAACCCAATCCTCAACCTTAACGCTAACCCTAACACTACCCCTTACCCTTACCCTAACCCCAACCCTAACCCTAACCTGTACCTTAACCCTAACCATAACCCTAACCTCAACCTTAACCCTAACCCTAACCCTTACCCTAACCCTAACCCTAACCCTAACGTCAAACTTAACCCTAACCCTAACCCTAAACCGAATGCTTACCGTAACCCTTACCCTAACCCTAAGGCTTACCCTAACCCTAACCCTTACCCTTACCCTAACCCTAAACCTAACGTTAACCCTAACTCTTACCCTAACCGTAACCCTAACCCTAAACCTTACCCTTAACATAACCCTAACCCAACCCTTAACCCCGACCCTAAACCTAACACTAACACTAACCCTAACCCTTACCTGAACCCTAACCCTTACCCTTACCCTAACGCTATATCTATCCCTAACCCTAACACTTTCCCTTACCCTAACCCTAACCCTAACCCTTAACCTAACCCTAACACTAACCCTAACACCTAACCCTAACCCTTACCCTAATCCTAACCGTAACACTAAATCTAACCTTTACCCTTACCCTAACCCTAACTCTAACCCTAAACCTAACCCTAACCCTAACCCTTACCCTTACCCTAACGCTATATCTATCCCTAACCCTAACACTTTCCCTTACCCTAATCCTAATCCTAACCCTTAACCTAACCCTAACACTAACCCTAACACCTAACCCTAACCCTTACCCTAATCCTAACCGTAACCCTAAATCTAACCTTTACCCTTACCCTAACCCTAACTCTAACCCTAAACCTGACCCTAACCCTAACCCTTACCATAACCCTAACCCTAAACCTTACTCTAACCCTAACCCTAACCTCAACATTAACCCTAACCCTAACCCTAAAACTAACCCTAAACCTAACCTCAACCTGAACCCTAACCCTAACCCCTACCCTACCCCTAAACCTTACTCTAACCCTACCTTAACCTCAACCCTAACCCTTACCCTTACCGTAACACTAACCCTAACTCTAACCCTAACACTTACCGTTACCCTAACACTAACCCTATCCCTAAACCTTACCCTTACCTAACCCTAACCTTAACCCTAATCCTAACAATAACCCTAAAACTTTCCCTTACCCTAACCTTAACGCCTAACCCTAACCCTAACCCTAACCCTTACCCTTACCCTAACACTAACCCTTACCCTAACCCTAACGCTTACCCTAAGCCTAACCCTTACCATTACCCTAATCCTAACCTTAAACTTAACCTCAACCCTAAATCTGACCCTAACCCTAACCCTTACCCTAACACTTACCATAACCCTAACCATAACCATAACCCTAACCCTAACCCTAACCCTAACCCTTAACCTTATCCTAAACCTAACCCTAACCATAACACTTACCCTTTCCCTAACCCTTACCCTAACGCTAACCCTAACCCTAAACCTTATCCTCACCCTTACCCTAACCCTTACACTTCCCCTAAACCTAAACCTAACCCTAACCCTAACCCTAACCCTTAACCTTAGCCTAACCCTAACCCTAACAATCACCATAACCCTTGCCCTTACCCTAACCCTTAACCAAACCCTAACCCTAACCCTTATCCTAACCCTAACGCTAACCATAACCCTAACCCTTAACCTAACCCTAACACTAACCCTAACCCTAAGCACTAACCCTAACCCCTAACTGTAACCCTAATCCTAACCCTTAACCTAACCCTTACACTAATCCTAACCGTAACCCTAACCCTAACCCTCACCCCTAACCCTAAACGTAACCCCTAACCCTAACCCTAACCCTAACCATAACCCTACCCCTAACCCTAACATTTACCCTAAACCTAACCCGTACAGTAACCCTAACCATAACCCTACCTCAACCTTAACCCTAACCCTAACCTTTACCCTAATCCTAACCCTAAACTTAACCCCAACCCTAAACCTAACCCTAACCCTAACACTAACACTAAACCTAACCCCTAACCCTACCGTAAACCTAACCCTTAACCTAATCCTAACCCTAACCCGAACCCTGACAATTACCCTTACCCTAACCCCAACCCTAACCATAACCCTTACCCTAACCCTAACCCTATCCCTATCCCTAATCCTAACCCTCCCCTTACCCTAACACTAAACCTAACCCTAACACTAACCCTAACCCTAACCCTTACCCTTAGCCTAACCCTAACCCTAACCCTAACCCTAACCCTAAACCTTACCCTTACCCTAAACCTAACCCTAACCCTACCCCTAACACTTACCCTTACCCTAACCCTCACCCTAACCCTAACCCTAACACATACCCTTACCCTAATCCTAACCCAAACCCTAACCGTAACCCTAAAACTAACCCTAACCCCTAACCCTAACGCTAACCCTAAACCTTACACTAACCCTAAACTTACCACCAGCACTAAACCTAACCGTAACCCTAACCCTAAAACTTACCCTAACCCTAACCCTAACCCTAACCCTAACACTTATCCTAACCCTAACCCTAACCCTAACCCTAACCCTTAACCTAACAATAACACTAACCTAACCCCTAAACCTAAACCTTTCCCGAATCATAACCCTAACCCTAACGCATACCCTTACCCTACCCCTAACCCTAACCCTTACCGTTTCAGTAAACCTAACCCTAACCATTAACCTAACCCTTACCCTAAACCTAACCCTAACCCTAACCCTTACCATAACCGTATCCCTAACCATAACTGTAACCCTATCCTTAACACTTACCCTCACCCTAAACCTAAACCTACCCTTACCCTAACACTAAACCTAACCCTAACACTAACCCTAACCCTAACCCTTACCCTTAGCCTAACCCTAACCATAACCATAACCCTAACCATAACCCTTACCCTAACCCTAACACTTAACCCTAACCCCAAACCTAACCCTTACCCTAACCCTAAACATAACCCTAACACTTACCCTTACCCTAAGCCTAACGCTAACCCTTACTCTATCAATAAACCTACCCTAATCCTAACCCTAACCCTTACCCAAACCCTAACCCTAAACCTCACCCTATCCCTAACCGAAACCCTAACCCTAATCCTAACCTTAACCCTAACCATAAACCTAACCCTTACCCTAACCCTAAACCTAACACTAACCCTTACCCTTACCCTAAGCCTAACGCTAACCCTTACTCTATCAATAAACCTACCCTAACCCTAACCCTAACCCTTAAACTTACATAAACCCTAACCCTAAACTTAACCCTAACCCTCACCCTAACCCTAACCCTAACCTTACCCCTAAACCTAACCCTTAACCTAACCCTTAAACTAACCCTAACCCTAAACCTTACCCTTACCCTAAACCTAACCCTAACCCTAACCCTTACCCTTACCCTAAGCCTAACCCTAAACCTAACCCTAACCCTTACCCTAACCCTAACAATTCACCCTAAACCTAAACCTAACCCTTACCCTACCCTAACCCTAACCGTAAACCTAACCTTACCCTTACCCTAACCCTAACCCTAAACCTTACCCTAACCCTAAGTCTAACCCTAAACCTTACTCTAACCCTAACCGTAACCTCAACCTTAACCCTAACCCTAACCCTAACCCTAACCTCAACCTTAACACTAACCCTAACCCTATCCCTTACCCTTACCCTAACCCAGCCCTAACCCTACCCCTAACCCCAACCCTTACCCTAACCTGTACCCTAACCGTAACCGTAACACTACCTCAACCTTAATCCTAACCCTAAGCCTTACCCTAACCCTAACCCTAATGTCAAACTTAACCCTAACTCTAACCCTAACCCTAACCCTAAACCTTACCCTAACACTAACCCTAAACCTAACCCTAAACCTAAACCTAACCCTTACCCTTACCTTTGCCCTAACAATAACATTACCTGAACCCCAACCCTAAATGTAACCCTAAACTTAACCCTTACCCTAACACTTACCCTAACCTTAACCCTAACCCTAACCCTAAAATTACCCTTACCCTAACCCTAACCCTATCTCTAAACCTTACCCTAACCCTAACCCAAACCTTAACACTTACCGTTACCCTAACCCTAACCCTAACCCTATCCCTAACACTTACACTGACCTTAACCCTTACGTTAACCCTAAACCTATCAATAACCCTAAACCTTACCCTTACCCTAACCCTAACCCCTAACCCTAACCATAACCCTAACCCTAACCTTACCCTTACCCTAAACCTAACCCTTACCCTAACACTAACGCTACCCTAAACCTAACCCTTACCCTTACCCTAACACTTACCCAAACCCTAATCCTAACCCCAACCCTAACACTTACCCTTACCCTAACCCTAACCCTAACACTTACCCTAACCCTAACACTAACCCTAACCCTAACCCTAACTCTTATCCTTACCCTAACCCTAACCCTATACCTAAACTAACCCTAACCCCTAACTCTAACCGTAACCCTAACCCTAAACCTAAGCCTTAACTTTACCCTTACCCTAACACTAACCCTAAATTTATTGCTAACCATAACCCTAAACCTAACCCTTACCCTAACCCTAACCCTAACCCTGATCCTTACCCTAACGCTAACCCTAACCCATACCCTTTCCCGAAACCTACCCTAATCCTAACTCTAACCCTTACCCAAACCCTAACCCTAAACCTCACCCTATCCCTAACCGAAACCCTAACCCTAATCCTAACCTTAACCCTAACCCTAAACCTAACCCTTACCCTTTCCCTAACCCTAACCCTAAACCTAACCCTAAGCCAAACCCTAAACCTTACCCTTACCCTCACCCTAACTCTAACCTAAACCTAACACTAACCCTAATCCTAACACTTAACCCTAACCTTAAACCTAACCCTTACCCTTACCTAACCCTAACCCTAACCCTAACTCTTACCCTAACCCTAACCCTAACCCTAACCCTTACTGTTACCCTAACCCTAACCCTAACCTTAACCCCAATCCTAAACCTAACCCTAACCCTAACCCTGACCCTTACCCTTACCCTAACGCTAAACCTAACCCTAACCCTAACACTTTCCCTTACCCTAACCCTAACCCTAACCCTTATCCTAACCCTAATCTAACCCTAACCCTAAACCTAAACCTTAAACTAACCCTAACACTAACCCTAACCCCTAACCCTAACCCTTACCCTCACCCTAACCCTAACCATAACCCTAACCCTTACCTTGCCCTAACCCTAACCCTAACTCTAACACTAACGCCAACCCTAACCCTAACCCTTCACCTAACCCTAACGCTTACCCTAACCGTAGCCCTTGCCCTTTCCCTAACCCTAACCTTAATCTTAACCTCAACCCTAAACCTAACTCTAACCCTAACCCTTACTCTAACACTTATCCTAACCCTAACTCTAACCCTAACACTTACCCTTACCCTAACCCTAACAATAACCCGAACCCGAACCCTAACACTTACTCTAACCCTAACACTAACCCTAACCCTAAACCTAACCCTAACTCTTATCCTTACCCTAACCCTAACCCTAAACCTAACACTAACCCAAACCCCTAACCCTTACCGTAACCGTAACCCTAAACCTAAACCTTAAACTTAACTTTACCCTAACCCTAACCCTAAACTTAATTCTAACCATAACCCTAAACCTAACCCTTCCCCTAACCCTAACCCTAATCCATACCCTAACCATAAGCCTAACCCTAACCCATACCCTTTCCCTAAACATACCCTAACCCTAACCCTAACCCTTACCCTTACCCAAAACTTAACCCTAAACCTAACACTAACCCTAACCCAAATCCTAACACTAACCCTAAACTTAACCCTAACCCTAACACAAACACTTACACTTTCCCTAACCCTAAACCTAAACCTAACTCTAACCCTAACCCTAAACCTTACCCTTACCCTCTCCCTAACTCTAAACCTAACCCTAACACTAACCCTAACCCTAACACTTAACCCTAACCCTAAACCTAACCCTTACCCTTACCCTAACCCTAACCCTCACCCTAACCCTAACTCTTACCCTAAACCTAACCCTAACACTAACCCTTACCGTTACCCTAACCCTAACCCTAACCTTAACCCAATCCTAAACCTAACCCTAACCATAACCCTAACCCTTACCCTTACCCTTACGCTATACCTAATCCTAACCCTAACACTTTCCTTACCCTAACCCTAACCCTAACCCTTATCCTAACCCTAACCCTAACCCTAACCCTTAACCTAACCCTACCACTAACCCTAAGCCCTAACCTTAACCCTTACCCTAACCCTAACCCTAAACATAAACCTAACACTTTCCCTTACCATAACCCTAACTCTAACCCTAACCCCAACCCTAACCCTAACCCTTACCCTAACCCTAAACCTTACTCTAACCCTAACCCTAACCTCAACCTTAACCCTAAACCTAACCCTACCCCTTACCCTTACCCTAACACTAACCCTAACCCTACCCCTAACCCTAAACCTTACCCTAACCCTAACCTGTACCATAACCCTAACCGTAACACTAAACTCAACCTTAACCCTATTCCTAACCCTTACCCTAACCCTAACCCTAACATCACCCGTAACCCTAACTCTAACCCTAACCCTAACCCTAACAATAACCCTTACCCTAACCCTAACCCTAAACCTAACCCTAAACCTAACCCTAACCTTTACCCTTACCCTAACCCTAACCTTAAACCTAACCCTAACCCTAAACCTAACCCCTAACCCTAACCCTAACGCTAACCATAACCCTTACCCTTAACCAAACCCTAACCCTAACCCTAACCCTAACACTTACCCTAACCCTAACCCTAACCCTAAACCTTACCCTTACCCTAACCCTAAGCCTAACCTGAAACCTAATCCTAAACCTAACCCTAACCCTAACCCTTACCCTAAAACTTACCCTAACCCTAACTCTAACCCTAACACTTACCCTTACCCTAACCCTAACCCTATCCTTAACCCTTACCCTAACCCTAACCTTAACCCTAACCTTAACAATAACCCTAAACCTTACCCTTACCCTAATTCTTACCCTAAACTTAACCCTACCCTAACCCTCACCCTAACACTAACCCCTAACCCTAACTATAACCCTAATCCTAACCCCTAACCTGAACCCTAACCCTAACCCTAACACTTACTCTAACCCTAACCCTAACCCTACTTTCAACATTAACCCTAAATCTAATCCTAAACCTAACCCTAAACCTACCCCTAACCTTACCCTTACCCTAACCCTAACACTAAACCTAACCCTAACCCTAACCCTAACCCCTAACCCTAACCCTAACGCTAAACCTAACCCTAACACTTACCCTAACCCTAACCCTTACCCTATCCCTAAACCTTACTCTAACCCTAACCCTAAACTCAACCTTAAACTTAACCCTAACCATAACTCTACCCCTTACCCTCACCCTAACCCTAACCCTAACACTATCCCTAATCCTAACCCTTACCCTAACCCTAACCTGTACTCTAACCCTAAACGTCACCCTAACCTCAACCTTAACCTTAACCTAACCCTAACCCTTACCCTAACCCTACTCCTAAACCTAACCCTAATCCTAACCCTTACCCTCACCCTAACCCTAACCCTAACCCTAACCCTTACGCTCACCCTAACCTTAACCCTAAACCTAACCCTAACCCTAACCCTTACCCTCACCCTAAACCTAACCCTAAACCTAACGCTAACCCTAACCCTAACCCCTAACTCTAACCCTAATCCTAACCCTTACTCTTACCCTTACCCTAACCATAACACTTACCCTAACCCTAACCCTAACCCTAACCCTTACCCTTACAGTAACCCTAACCCTAACCTGAACCCCAACTGTAAACCTAACCCTAACCCTAACCCTTTCCCTAACAGTAACACTAACCATTACCCTAACCCTAACGCTAAAACTTACCCTTACCCTAACCCTAACCCTATCCCTAACCTTTACCCTGACCCTAACCCTAACCCTAACCCTAACACTTACGCTTACAATAACCATAACCCTAATCCTAACCCTTACCCTAACCCTAAATCTAACCCTAATCCTAACTCTACAGTAACCGTAACCCTAACCCTAACCCATAACCCTAACCCTTAACCTTACCCTAGCATTAACCCTAACCCTAACCTTACCCTTAGCCTTACCCTAACCCTAAACCTAACTCTAACCCTAACCGTAACCCTAAACCTAACCCATATACTAACCCTAACCCTAAACCTTACCCTAACCCTAATCCTAACCCTAACCCTAACCTTAACCCTACCCCTAACCCTAACTCTAACCCTTACCCTTACCCTAACCCTAACCCTAAACCTAACCCTAACCCTAACCCTAACATTAACCCTAACCCTAACCATCACCCTTGCCCTTACCCTAACACTAACCTTAAACCTAACAGTAACACTAACCCTACCCTTAACCCTAACCCTAACCTTAAACCTAACCCTAACCCTAACCCTTACCCTTACACTAACCCTAACCCTAAACTTAACCCTAACCCTAACCCTAAGACCTACACCTAAACCTAAACCTAACCCTTACCCTTATCCTAACCCTAACTCTAACCCTAACACTTAACCTTCCCCTAACCCCTACCCTAACCCTAAATCTAACCCTAACCCTTACCCTAAACCTCACCCTAACCCTAACACTTACCCTTACCCGAAACCTAAATCTAACCTTATCCCTAACCCTAACCCTTACTCTAAATCTAACCCTAACCCTAACTCTAACCCTAACCCTAAACCTAATCCTAACACATATCCTTGCCCTAACCCTAACCCTAACCGTAAGACTAAACCTAACCTTAACCCTAACCCTAACCATAACCCTAACCCTTACCCTAACCCTAAACCTAATGCTAACCCTTACCCTTAACCTAATCCCAACCCTAACCTTAACCCCAACCCGAAACCTAACACTAAACCTAACCCTAACCCTTACCCTTACCCTAATCCTAAAACCTAAACCAAACCCTAAACCTAACCTTAATCCTAACCCTAACCCTAACCCTTAACCTTACCCTAACCCTAACCCTAACCTTAACCCCAACCCTAAACCTAACCCTAACCCTAAACCTTACACTAACCCTAACCCTCACCTCAACCTTAACCCTAACCCTAACCCTAACCCTAACCCTAACCTTAACCCTAACCCTAACCCTAACCCTTACACTTTTCCTAACCCTAACCCTAAACCTAACCCTAACCCTAACCCTTACCCTATCCCTAACCCTAACCCAAACACTTACGTTTAAACTAACCCTAACCCTAACCCTAACCCTTATCCTAACACTAAACCTAACCCTAACCCTAACCCTAACCCTTAAACCTAGTGCTAATCATAACCCTAACCCTTACCTTTACGCTGACCCTAAACCTTACCCTAAACCTAACGCTTACCCTAACCCTACCACTTATCCTTAAACTAACCTTAACCTTAACCTTATCCTCAACCCTAAACCTAACCCTTACCATAACACTTACCCTAACCGTAACCCTAACCTTAACCCTAACCCTAACCCTAACACTTAAAATTATTCTAACCCTAACCCTAACTCTAACACTTAACCTAACCCTAACCGTAACCGTAACCCTAACCCTAACTCTTATCCTTACCCTAAACCTAACCCTTAACCTAACACTAACCCTAACCGTAAATCTAACTCTAACCCTAACCCTTACCCTTATCCTTACCCTAACCCTAACCCTAAACTTAATGCTAACCATAACCTTAAACCTAACACTTACCCTAACCCTAACACTAACACTAATCCTTACCATAAACCTAACCCTACCCCTAACCCATACCCTTTCCCTAAACCTACCCTAACCCTAACCCTAACCCTTACCCTTACCCAAACCCTAACCCTAAACGTAACCCTAACCCTAACCCTAAATCTAACCTTAAACCTAACCTTAACCCTAACCATAACCCTAACCCTTACCCTTTCCCTAACCCTCACCCTAAACCTAACCCTAACCCTAACCCTAAACCTTACCCTTACCCCCACCCTAACTCTAAACCTAACCCTAACACTAACCCTAACCCTAACACTTAACCCTAACCCTAAACCTAACCTAAACCCTAACCTTAACCCTAACCCTAACCCTAACCATAACCTTAACAATAACACTTAGCGTAACCCTAATCCTTACACTTACCATAACCCTAACCCTAACCTTAACCTCAACCCTAAACCTAACCCTAACCCTAACCCTCACCCTAACGCTTACAATAACCCTAACCCTAACCCTTACTGTAACCCTAAATCTAACCCTAACCCTAACCCTACCCTAACCCTAACCCTAACCCTAACCCTTACCCTAACCCTAAACCTAACGCTAATGCTTACCCTTAACCTAAACCCAAACCTAACCTTAACCCCAACCCTACACCTAACCCTAAACCTAACCCTAACCCTAACCCTAACCCTTACCCTTACCCTCACCCTAACCCTAACCTTAACCCCAACCCTAAACCTAACCCTAACCCTAACCCTAACCCTTAACCTATACCTAACCCTAACCCTAACCCTAACACTTACGCTTACACTAACCCTAACCCTAACCCTAACCCTTATCCTAACCCTAAACCTAACCCTAACCCTTACCCTTACCCTAACCCAAACCCTAACTCTAACCCTAACCCTAACCCTAACCCTTACCCTAACCCTAACCCTAATGAAAACCTTAAGCCTAACCCTAACACTTACCCTAAGCCTAACCCTGAACCTAACCCTAACCCTAAACCTAACCCTTACCGTAATCTAACGCTAACCCTAAACCTAACCCTAACCCTAAGCCTAACCCTGAACCTAACCCTAACCCTAAACCTAACCCTTACCGTAATCTAACCCTAACCCTAAACCTAACCCTAACCCTAACCCTAAACCCTAACCCTAACCCTAACCCTAACCCTTACCCTTAACCTAAACCTAACCCTATCCCTAACCCTAACACTTACCCTAAACCTAACCCTAACCCTAATCATTACAATGACCCTAACCCTAACATTACCTAAACCCCAACCCTAAACCTAACTCTAACCCTAACCCTTACCCTAAAACTTACCCAAACCCTAACCAAAACCGTAACCCTAACCCTAACCCTAAACTTACCCTTACCCTAACCCTAACCCTATCCCTAACCTTAACCCTAACCCTAACCTTAACCCTAACCCTAACCCTAACCCTTACCCTAACCCTAACCCTATCCCTAACCCTTACCCTAACCCTAAACCTAACACTAACCCTAATACTTACCGTTACCCTAACCCTAACCCTAACACTAACTAACCCTTACCCTAACCCTAACCCTAACCCTAACCCTAACCCTACCCCTAACCCTAACCCTATCCCTAACACTTACCCTTACCCTAACCCTAACCTTAACCCTAACACTAATAACCCTAAATCTTACCCTTACCCTAACCCTAAACCCTAACCCTAATCCTAACCCTAACCCTAACCCTTATCCTTATCATAACCCTAACCCTTACCCTAACCCTAACGCTTACCCTAACCCTACCCCATAACCTTACCCTAACCCTAACCTTAACCTTAACCTCAACCCTAAACGTAACCCTAACCCTAACCCTACCCTAACACTTACCCTAACCCTAACCCTAACCCTAACCCTAAACCTTATCCTTACCCTCACCCTAACTCTAATCCTAACCCTAACACTAATCCTAATCCTAACAATTAACCCTAACCCTAAACCTAACCCTTAACCTTACCCAAACCCTAACCATAAACCTAACCCTAAACCTAACCCTAACCCTTACCATTACCCTAACCCCAACCCTAAACCTAACCCTAACCCTAACCCTAACCCTTACTCTAACCCTAACCCTAATCCTTACGCTTACCCTACCCTAACCCAAACCTAACCGTAACCCTAACCCTAACCCTTACCCTATCCCTAAACCTACCCGAACCCTAACCCTAACCCTTACCCTTACCCAAACACTAACCCTAAACCTAACCCTAACCCTAACCCTAACCCTTACCCTAACCCTAACCCTAACCCTTACCCTAACCATAACCCTAACCCTAACCCCTAACCCTTACCCTAACCCTAACCCTAACCGTAAACCTTATCCTTACCATAACCCTAACCTAACTCTAACAGTAACCCTAACCCTAAACCTAACCCTTACCCTAACCCTAACCCTAACCCTAACCCTAACCCTAACCCTTACCATTACCCAAACCCTAACCCTAACCCTAACCATAACCCTAACCTTAAACCTAACCCTAACCCGAACCCTTACGCTTTCCCTAACCCTAAACCTAAACCTAACCATAACCCTAACCCTAAACCTTACCCTTACCCTCACCCTAATCCTAACACTAACCCTAACCCTAACACTTAACCCTAAACCTAAACCTATCCCTTACCCTCACCTTAACCCTAGCACTAACCCTAACCCTAACCCTAACTCTTACCCCAACCGTAACCCTAACCGTAACCCTTACCGTTACCCTGACCCTAACTCTAACCTTAACCATAATCCTAAACCTAACCCTAACCCAAACCCTAACCCTTACCCTTACCCTAACGCTAAACCTAACCCTCACCCTAACACTTACCCTTACCCTAACCCTAACCCTAACCCTAACACTTAACCTAACCCTAACCCTAACCCTAACCCTAACACTTACAATTACCCTAACCCTGACCGTAACCTAAACCCCAACCCTAAACCTAACCTAACCCTAACCCTTTCCCTAACACTTACCCTAACCCTAACCCTACCCCTAAGGCTAACACTTACCCTTACCCTAACCCTAACCCTATCCCTATACTTTACCCTAACCCTAACCCTAACCCTAACACTTACGCTTACAATAACCCTAACCCTAACCCTAACCCTTACTGTAACCCTAAATCTAACCCTAACCCTAACCCTACACTAACACTAACCATAACCCTTACCCTAACCCTAACCCTAACGCTAATGCTTACCCTTAACCTAACCCCAAACCTAACCTTAACCCCAACCCTAAACCTAACCCTAAACCTAACCGTAACCCTTACACTTACCCTAATCCTAACACTAAACCGAACCCTAACCCTAACCTTAACCCTAACCCTAACCCTAACCCTAACCCTTACCCTCACCCTAAACCTAACCCTAAACCTAACGCTAACCCTAACCCTAACCCCTAACTCTAACCCTAATCCTAACCCTTACCCTTACCCTTACCCTAACCATAACACTTACCCTAACCCTAACCCTAACCCTAACCCTTACCCTTACAGTAACCCTAACCCTAACCTGAACCCCAACTGTAAACCTAACCCTAACCCTAACCCTTTCCCTAACAGTAACACTAACCATTACCCTAACCCTAACGCTAAAACTTACCCTTACCCTAACCCTAACCCTATCCCTAACCTTTACCCTGACCCTAACCCTAACCCTAACCCTAACACTTACGCTTACAATAACCATAACCCTAATCCTAACCCTTACCCTAACCCTAAATCTAACCCTAATCCTAACTCTACAGTAACCGTAACCCTAACCCTAACCCATAACCCTAACCCTTAACCTTACCCTAGCATTAACCCTAACCCTAACCTTACCCTTAGCCTTACCCTAACCCTAAACCTAACTCTAACCCTAACCGTAACCCTAAACCTAACCCATATACTAACCCTAACCCTAAACCTTACCCTAACCCTAATCCTAACCCTAACCCTAACCTTAACCCTACCCCTAACCCTAACTCTAACCCTTACCCTTACCCTAACCCTAACCCTAAACCTAACCCTAACCCTAACCCTAACATTAACCCTAACCCTAACCATCACCCTTGCCCTTACCCTAACACTAACCTTAAACCTAACAGTAACACTAACCCTACCCTTAACCCTAACCCTAACCTTAAACCTAACCCTAACCCTAACCCTTACCCTTACACTAACCCTAACCCTAAACTTAACCCTAACCCTAACCCTAAGACCTACACCTAAACCTAAACCTAACCCTTACCCTTATCCTAACCCTAACTCTAACCCTAACACTTAACCTTCCCCTAACCCCTACCCTAACCCTAAATCTAACCCTAACCCTTACCCTAAACCTCACCCTAACCCTAACACTTACCCTTACCCGAAACCTAAATCTAACCTTATCCCTAACCCTAACCCTTACTCTAAATCTAACCCTAACCCTAACTCTAACCCTAACCCTAAACCTAATCCTAACACATATCCTTGCCCTAACCCTAACCCTAACCGTAAGACTAAACCTAACCTTAACCCTAACCCTAACCATAACCCTAACCCTTACCCTAACCCTAAACCTAATGCTAACCCTTACCCTTAACCTAATCCCAACCCTAACCTTAACCCCAACCCGAAACCTAACACTAAACCTAACCCTAACCCTTACCCTTACCCTAATCCTAAAACCTAAACCAAACCCTAAACCTAACCTTAATCCTAACCCTAACCCTAACCCTTAACCTTACCCTAACCCTAACCCTAACCTTAACCCCAACCCTAAACCTAACCCTAACCCTAAACCTTACACTAACCCTAACCCTCACCTCAACCTTAACCCTAACCCTAACCCTAACCCTAACCCTAACCTTAACCCTAACCCTAACCCTAACCCTTACACTTTTCCTAACCCTAACCCTAAACCTAACCCTAACCCTAACCCTTACCCTATCCCTAACCCTAACCCAAACACTTACGTTTAAACTAACCCTAACCCTAACCCTAACCCTTATCCTAACACTAAACCTAACCCTAACCCTAACCCTAACCCTTAAACCTAGTGCTAATCATAACCCTAACCCTTACCTTTACGCTGACCCTAAACCTTACCCTAAACCTAACGCTTACCCTAACCCTACCACTTATCCTTAAACTAACCTTAACCTTAACCTTATCCTCAACCCTAAACCTAACCCTTACCATAACACTTACCCTAACCGTAACCCTAACCTTAACCCTAACCCTAACCCTAACACTTAAAATTATTCTAACCCTAACCCTAACTCTAACACTTAACCTAACCCTAACCGTAACCGTAACCCTAACCCTAACTCTTATCCTTACCCTAAACCTAACCCTTAACCTAACACTAACCCTAACCGTAAATCTAACTCTAACCCTAACCCTTACCCTTATCCTTACCCTAACCCTAACCCTAAACTTAATGCTAACCATAACCTTAAACCTAACACTTACCCTAACCCTAACACTAACACTAATCCTTACCATAAACCTAACCCTACCCCTAACCCATACCCTTTCCCTAAACCTACCCTAACCCTAACCCTAACCCTTACCCTTACCCAAACCCTAACCCTAAACGTAACCCTAACCCTAACCCTAAATCTAACCTTAAACCTAACCTTAACCCTAACCATAACCCTAACCCTTACCCTTTCCCTAACCCTCACCCTAAACCTAACCCTAACCCTAACCCTAAACCTTACCCTTACCCCCACCCTAACTCTAAACCTAACCCTAACACTAACCCTAACCCTAACACTTAACCCTAACCCTAAACCTAACCTAAACCCTAACCTTAACCCTAACCCTAACCCTAACCATAACCTTAACAATAACACTTAGCGTAACCCTAATCCTTACACTTACCATAACCCTAACCCTAACCTTAACCTCAACCCTAAACCTAACCCTAACCCTAACCCTCACCCTAACGCTTACAATAACCCTAACCCTAACCCTTACTGTAACCCTAAATCTAACCCTAACCCTAACCCTACCCTAACCCTAACCCTAACCCTAACCCTTACCCTAACCCTAAACCTAACGCTAATGCTTACCCTTAACCTAAACCCAAACCTAACCTTAACCCCAACCCTACACCTAACCCTAAACCTAACCCTAACCCTAACCCTAACCCTTACCCTTACCCTCACCCTAACCCTAACCTTAACCCCAACCCTAAACCTAACCCTAACCCTAACCCTAACCCTTAACCTATACCTAACCCTAACCCTAACCCTAACACTTACGCTTACACTAACCCTAACCCTAACCCTAACCCTTATCCTAACCCTAAACCTAACCCTAACCCTTACCCTTACCCTAACCCAAACCCTAACTCTAACCCTAACCCTAACCCTAACCCTTACCCTAACCCTAACCCTAATGAAAACCTTAACCCTAACCCTAACACTTACCCTAAGCCTAACCCTGAACCTAACCCTAACCCTAAACCTAACCCTTACCGTAATCTAACGCTAACCCTAAACCTAACCCTAACCCTAAGCCTAACCCTGAACCTAACCCTAACCCTAAACCTAACCCTTACCGTAATCTAACCCTAACCCTAAACCTAACCCTAACCCTAACCCTAAACCCTAACCCTAACCCTAACCCTAACCCTTACCCTTAACCTAAACCTAACCCTATCCCTAACCCTAACACTTACCCTAAACCTAACCCTAACCCTAATCATTACAATGACCCTAACCCTAACATTACCTAAACCCCAACCCTAAACCTAACTCTAACCCTAACCCTTACCCTAAAACTTACCCAAACCCTAACCAAAACCGTAACCCTAACCCTAACCCTAAACTTACCCTTACCCTAACCCTAACCCTATCCCTAACCTTAACCCTAACCCTAACCTTAACCCTAACCCTAACCCTTACCCTAACCCTAACCCTATCCCTAACCCTTACCCTAACCCTAAACCTAACACTAACCCTAATACTTACCGTTACCCTAACCCTAACCCTAACACTAACTAACCCTTACCCTAACCCTAACCCTAACCCTAACCCTAACCCTACCCCTAACCCTAACCCTATCCCTAACACTTACCCTTACCCTAACCCTAACCTTAACCCTAACACTAATAACCCTAAATCTTACCCTTACCCTAACCCTAAACCCTAACCCTAATCCTAACCCTAACCCTAACCCTTATCCTTATCATATCCCTAACCCTTACCCTAACCCTAACGCTTACCCTAACCCTACCCCATAACCTTACCCTAACCCTAACCTTAACCTTAACCTCAACCCTAAACCTAACCCTAACCCTAACCCTACCCTAACACTTACCCTAACCCTAACCCTAACCCTAACCCTAAACCTTATCCTTACCCTCACCCTAACTCTAATCCTAACCCTAACACTAATCCTAATCCTAACAATTAACCCTAACCCTAAACCTAACCCTTAACCTTACCCAAACCCTAACCATAAACCTAACCCTAAACCTAACCCTAACCCTTACCATTACCCTAACCCCAACCCTAAACCTAACCCTAACCCTAACCCTAACCCTTACTCTAACCCTAACCCTAATCCTTACGCTTACCCTACCCTAACCCAAACCTAACCGTAACCCTAACCCTAACCCTTACCCTATCCCTAAACCTACCCGAACCCTAACCCTAACCCTTACCCTTACCCAAACACTAACCCTAAACCTAACCCTAACCCTAACCCTAACCCTTACCCTAACCCTAACCCTAACCCTTACCCTAACCATAACCCTAACCCTAACCCCTAACCCTTACCCTAACCCTAACCCTAACCGTAAACCTTATCCTTACCATAACCCTAACCTAACTCTAACAGTAACCCTAACCCTAAACCTAACCCTTACCCTAACCCTAACCCTAACCCTAACCCTAACCCTAACCCTTACCATTACCCAAACCCTAACCCTAAACCTAACCCTAACCCTAACCATAACCCTAACCTTAAACCTAACCCTAACCCGAACCCTTACGCTTTCCCTAACCCTAAACCTAAACCTAACCATAACCCTAACCCTAAACCTTACCCTTACCCTCACCCTAACCCTAACACTAACCCTAACCCTAACACTTAACCCTAAACCTAAACCTATCCCTTACCCTCACCTTAACCCTAGCACTAACCCTCACCCTAACCCTAACTCTTACCCCAACCGTAACCCTAACCCTAACCCTTACCGTTACCCTGACCCTAACTCTAACCTTAACCATAATCCTAAACCTAACCCTAACCCAAACCCTAACCCTTACCCTTACCCTAACGCTAAACCTAACCCTCACCCTAACACTTACCCTTACCCTAACCCTAACCCTAACCCTAACACTTAACCTAACCCTAACCCTAACCCTAACCCTAACACTTACAATTACCCTAACCCTGACCGTAACCTAAACCCCAACCCTAAACCTAACCTAACCCTAACCCTTTCCCTAACACTTACCCTAACCCTAACCCTACCCCTAAGGCTAACACTTACCCTTACCCTAACCCTAACCCTATCCCTATACTTTACCCTAACCCTAACCCTAACCCTAACACTTACGCTTACAATAACCCTAACCCTAACCCTAACCCTTACTGTAACCCTAAATCTAACCCTAACCCTAACCCTACACTAACACTAACCATAACCCTTACCCTAACCCTAACCCTAACGCTAATGCTTACCCTTAACCTAACCCCAAACCTAACCTTAACCCCAACCCTAAACCTAACCCTAAACCTAACCGTAACCCTTACACTTACCCTAATCCTAACACTAAACCGAACCCTAACCCTAACCTTAACCCTAACCCTAACCCTAACCCTAACCCTTACCCTAACCCTAACCCTAACCTTAACCCCAACCCTAAACCTAACCCTAACCCTAACCGTAACCCTTACCCTATACCTAACCCTAACCCTAACATTTACGCTTACACTAACCCTAACCCTAACCCTTATCCTAACCCTAAACCTAACCCTAACCCTTACCCTTACCCTAACCCTAACCCTAACTCTAACCCTAAACCTAACCCTAACCCTTACCCTAACCCTACCCCTAAGGTCAACCTTAACCCTAACCCTAACCCTTACCCTAACCCTAACCCTAAACATAACCCTAACCGTAAACCTAACCCTTACCCATAACCTAACACTAACCCTAAACCTAACCCTAACCCTAACCCTAACCCTTACCCTTAACCTAAACCTAACCCTAACCCTAACACTTACCCTAAACCTAACCCTAACCCTAATCCTTACCCTGACCCTATCCCTAACATTACCTAAACCCCAACCCTAAACCTAACACTAACCCTAACCCTTACCCTAACACTTACCCAAACCCTAACCAAAACCGTAACTCTAACCCTAACCCTAAACTTACCCTTACTCTAACACTAACCATATCCCTAACCCTTACCCTAAACCTAACCCTAACACTAACCCTAATACTTACTGTTACCCTAACCCTAACCCTAACCCTAACTTACCCTTACCCTAACCCTAACCCTAACCCTAACCCTAAGCCTACCCCTAACCCTAACCCTATCCCTAACACTTACCCTTACACTAACCCTAACCTTAACCCTAACCCTAATAACCCTAAATCTTACCCTTA
>JANJXV010000665.1:207500-210000 GCA_024803745.1 Megascapheus bottae
AACCCTAAACCTAACCCTAACCCTAAACCTAACCCTTACCAATAAGCTAACCCTAACCCTAAACCTAAACCTAACCCTAACCCTAACCCCTAACCCTAACCCTAACCCTAACCCTTATCTTTAACCTAAACCTAACCCTAACCCTAACCCTAACACTTACCCTACACCTAACCCTAACCCTAATCCTTACCCTGACCCTAACCCCAACATTATCTAAACCCCAGCCCTAAACCTAACTCTAACCCTAACCCTTACCCTAACACTTACCCAAACACTAACCAAAACTGTAACCCTAACCCTAACCCTAAACTTACCCTTACCCTAACCATAACCCTATCCCTAATCCTTACCCTAACCCTAACCCTAACACTAAACCTAATAATTACCGTTACCCTAACCCTAACCCTCACCCTAACTTACCTTTACCCTAACCCTAACCCTAACCCTAACCCTACCCCTAACCCTAACCCTATCCCTAACACTTACCCTTACCCTAACCCTAACCTTAACCCTAACCCTAATAACCCTAAATCTTACCCTTACCTTAACCCTAACCCCTAACCCTAATCCTAACCCTAACCCTAACCCTTACCCTTACCCTAAACCTAACCCTTACCCTAACCCTAACGCTTACCCTTATCCTTATCATAACCCTAACCCTTACCCTAACCCTAACGCTTACCCTAACCCTACCCCTACCCCTTACCCTTACCCTAACCCTAACTTTAACCTTAACCTCAACCCTAAACCTAACCCTAACCGTAACCCTACCCTAACACTTACACTAACACTAACTCTAACTCTAACCATAACCCTAACCTAACAATTACCCTAACCCTAACCCTAAACCTAACACTAACCCTAACCCCTAAACCTAAACGTAACTCTAACCCTAACCCTAAACCTTATCCTTACCCTTTCTCTAACCCTAACCCTAAACTTAATGCTATCCATAACCCTAAACTTAACCCTTACCCTAACCCTAACCCTGACCCCAAACCTTACCCTAACCCTAACCCTAACCATAAACTATAACCTTTCCCTTAACCTACCCTAACCTTAACCATAACCCTTACCCTTACCCAAACCCTAACCCTAAACCTAACCCTAACCCCAAACCTAACCCTAACCCTAAACTTAACCCTAACCCTAACCCTAACCTTTACCCTTTCCCTAAGCCTAACCCTAAACCTAACCCTAACCCTAACCCTAAACCTTATCCTTACCCTCACCCTAACTCTAATCCTAACCCTAACACTAATCCTAATCCTAACACTTAACCCTAACCCTAAACCTAACCCTTACCCTTACCCTAAACCTAACCCTATCCCTAACCCTTACCCTAACCCTAACCCTAACACTAACCCTAATACTTACCGTTACCCTAACCCTAACCCTAACCCTAACTTACCCTTACCCTAACACTAACCCTAACCCTAACCCTAACCCTAACCCTATACCTAACACTTACCCTTACCCTAACCCTAACCTTAACCCTAACCCTAATAGCACTAAATCTTACCCTTACCCTAACCCTAACCCCTAACCCTAAACCTAACCCTACCCCTAACCCTTACACTTACCCTAATCCTAACCCTTACCCTAACCCTAACGTTTACCCTTATCCCTATCATAACCCTAACCCTTACCCATAAGCTAACCCTAACCCTAACCCTAACCCTTACGCTTACCCTAACCCTAACCTGAACCTTAACCTCAACCCTAAACCTAACCCTATCCCTAACCCTAAACCTTATCCTTACCCTCACCCTAACTCTAATCCTAACCCTAACACTAATCCTAATCCTAACAATTAACCCTAACCCTAAACCTAACCATTACCCTTACATATAACCCTAACCTTAAACCTAACCCTAACCCTAACCCTAACCCTTACCATAACCCTAACCCCAACCCTAAACCTAACACTAACCCTAACCTTAACCCTAACCCTTACTCTAACCCTAACCCTAAACCTAACATTAACCCTAACCCTAATTCTTACGCTTACCCTAACCCTAAACCAAATCTACCGTAACCCTAACCCTAACCCTTACCCTATCCTAAACCTACCCTAACCCTAACCCTAACCCTTACCCTTACCCAAACACTAACCCTAAACCTAACCCTAACCCTAATCCTAACCCTTACCCTAACCCTAACCCTAAACCTTACCCTAACCATAACCCTATCCCTAACCCCTAACCCTTACCCTAACCCTAACCCTAACCCTTATCCTTACCCTAACCCTAACCTAACTCTAACCGTAAGCCTAACCCTAAACCTAACCCTTACCCTAACTCTAACCCTAAACCTAACCATAACCCTTACCATTACCCAAACCCTAACCCTAACCCTAACCCTAACTCTAACCCTAAACCTAAACTTAAACCTAACCCTAACCATAACCCTAACTCTTACCCTAACCCTAACCCTAACCCTAACCCTAACCTTTATCCTAACCCTAAACCTAACCCTAACCCTAACCCTAACCCTAACC
>JANJXV010000665.1:212500-237500 GCA_024803745.1 Megascapheus bottae
ATCTTACCCTTACCCTAATCTAACCCCTAACCCTAATCCTAACCCTAAACCTAACCCTTACCCTTACCCTAATCCTAACCCTTACCCTAACCCTAACGCTTACCCTTATCCTTATCATAACCCTAACCCTTACCCTAACCCTAACGCTTACCCTAACCTTACCCATTACCCTTACCCTAACCCTAACCTTAACCTTAACCTCAACCCTTAACCTAACCCTAACCCTAACCCTACCCTAACACTTACCCTTACCCTAACCCTAACCCTAACCCTAACACTTAACCTTACTCTAACCCTAACCCTAACACTTACCCTAACCCTAACCCTAAACCTAACACTAACCCTAACCCCTAACCCTAACCGTAACCCTAACCCTAACCCTAACCCTTACCCTTACCCTTACTCTAACGCTAACCCTAAACTTAATGCTTACCATAACCCTAAACCTAACCCTTACCTTAACCCTACCCCTGACCCTAATCCTTACCCTAACCCTAACCCTAACCCTAAACCATAACCTTTCCCTAAACCTACCCTAACCCTAACCCTAACCCTTACCCTTACCCAAACCCTAACCCTAAACCTAACCCTAACCCCAAACCTAACCCTAACCATAACCTTAACCCTAACCCTAACCCTAATCTTAACCCTTTCCCTAACCCTAACCCTAAACCTAACCCTAACCCTAACCCTAAAACTTATCCTTACCCTCACCCTAACTCTAATCCTAACCCTAACACTAATCCTAATCCTAACACTTAACCCTAACCCTAAACCTAACCCTTACCCTTATCCAAACCCTAAACCTAAACCTAACCCTAAACCTAACTCTAACCCTAACCCTTACCATTACCCTAACCCTAACCCTAAACCTAACATTAACCCTAACCCTAATCCTTACGCCTACCCTAACCCTAACCCAAACCTAACCGTAACCCTAACCCTAAACCTTACCCTATCCCTAACCCTAACCCTAACCCTAACCCCTAACCCTTACCCTAACCCTTACCCTAATCATAACCCTAACCCTAACCCCTAACCCTTACCCTAACCCTAACCCTAACCCTTATCCTTACCCTAACCCTAACCTAACTCTAACCATAACCCTAACCCTAAACCTAACCCTTACCCTAACCCTAACCCTAACCCTTACCGTTACCCAAACCCTAACCCTAAACCTAATCCTAACCCTAACCTAACCCTAACCTTAAACCTAACCCTAACCCTAACCCTTACACTTTCCCTAACCCTAACCCTAAACCTAACCATAACCCTAACCCTAAACCTTACCCTTACCCTCACCCTAACCCTACCCCTAAGGCTAACACTTAACCTTACCCTAACCCTAACCCTAACCATAAGCCTAACTCTTATCCTAATCCTAACCCTAACCCTTACGGTTACCCTAACCCTAACTCTAACCTTAACCCCAATCCTAAACCTAAACCTAACCCAAACCCTAACCCTTACCCTTACCCTAACGCTAAACAAGACCCTAACCCTAACACTTACCCTTACCCTAACCCTAAACCTAACACTTACCCTATCCCTAACCCTAACCCTAACCCTAACACTTACAATTACCCTAACCCTAACCCTAACCTAAACCCCAACCCTAAATCTAACCTAACCCTAACCTTTCCCTAACACTTACCCTAACCCTAACCCTACCCCTAAGGCTAACACTTACCCTTACCCTAACCCTAACCCTATCCCTAAACTTTACCCTAACCCTAACCCTAACCCTAACACTTACACTTACAATAACCCTAACCCTAACCCTAACCCTTACTGTAACCCTAAATCTAACCCTAACCTTAACCCTACCCTAACCCTAACCCTAACCCTTACCCTAACCCTAACCCTTACCCTAACCCTAACCCTAACGCTAATGTTTACCCTTAACCTAACCCCAAACCTAACCTTAACCCCAACCCTAATCCTAACCATAAACCTAACCCTAAACCTTACCCTTACCCTAATCCTAACCCTAAACCGAACCCTAACCCTAACCTTAACCCTAACCCTAACCCTAACCCTAAACCTTACCCTTACCCTAACCCTAATCCTAACCTTAACCCCAACCCTAAACCTAACCCTAACCCTAACCCTAACCCTTACCCTATACCTAACCCTAACCCTAACCCTAACACTTATGCTTACACTAACCTTAACCCTAAGCCTAACCCTAACCCTTACCCTTACCATAACCCTAAACCTAACTCTAACCCTAACCCTAACCCTAACCCTTACCCTAACCCTAACCCTAATGTCAACCTTAACCCTAACCCTACCCCTTACCCTAACCCTAACCGTAAACCTAACCCTAAACCTAACCCTTACCCATAAGCTAATCCTAACCCTAAACCTAACCCTAACCCTAACCCTAACCCCTAACCCTAACCCTAACCCTAACCCTTACCCTTAACCTAAACCTAACCCTAACCCTAACCCTAACACTTACCCTAAACCTAACCCTAACCCTAATCCTTACCCTGACCCTAACCCTAACCCTAACATTACCTAAACCCCAACCCTAAACCTAACTCTAACCCTAACCCTTACCCTAACACTTACCCAAACCCTAACCAAAACCGTAACCCTAACCCTAACCCTAAACTTACCCTTACCCTAACCCTAACCCTATCCCTAATCCTTACAGTATCCCTAACCCTAACACTAACCCTAATACTTACCGTTACCCTAACCCTAACCCTAAGCCTAACTTACCCTTACCCTAACCCTAACCCTAACCTTAACCCTAACCCTAATAACCCTAAATCTTACCCTTACCCTAACCCTAACCCCTAACCCTAATCCTAACCCTAACCCTAACGCTTACCCTTATCCTTATCATAACCCTAACCCTAACCCTAACCCTAACCCTAACCCTAACCCTTACCCTAACCCTAACGCTTAACCTAACCCAACCACTTACCCTTACCCTAACCCTAACCTTAACCTTAACCTCAACCCTAAACCTAACCCTAACCCTAACCCTACCCTAACACTTACCCTAATCCTAACCCTAACCCTAACCCTAACACTTACCCTTACTCTAACCCTAACCCTAACCCTAACACTTACCCTAACCCTAACCCTAAACCTAACACTAACCCTAAACCCTAACCCTAACAGTAACTCTTACCCTAACCCTAACCCTTACCCTTACCCTTACTTTAACCCTAACACTAAACTTAATGCTATCCATAACCCTAAACTTAACCCTTACCCTAACCCTAACCCTGACCCCAATCCTTACCCTAACCCTAACCCTAACCCTAAACCATAACCTTTCCCTAAACCTAACCTAACCCTAACCCTTACCCTTACCCTTTCCCAAACCCTAACCCTAAACCTAACCCTAACCCCAAACCTAACCCTAACCCTAAACTTAACCCTAACCCAAACCCTAACCTTTACCCTTTCCCTAAACCTAACCCTAAACCTAACACTAACCCTAACCCTAAACCTTATACTTACCCTCACCCTAACTCTAATCCTAACCCTAACACTAATCCTAATCCTAACACTTAACCGTAACCCTAAACCTAACCCTTACCCTTACCCTAAACCTAACCCTAACCCTTACCCTAACCCTAACGTTTACCCTTATCCTTATCATAACCCTAACACTTACCCTAACCTTAACGCTTACCCTAACCCTAAACCTTACCCTTACCCTAACCCTAACCTTAACCTTAACCTCAACCCTAAACCTAACCGTAACCCTAACCCTAACCCTAACCCTAAACCTTATCCTTACGCTCACCCTAACTCTAACCCTAACCCTAACCCTAACACTTACCCTAACCCTAACCCTAAACCTAACCCTTACCCTTACCCAAACCCTAACCCTAAACCTAACCCTAACCATTACCCTTACCCTAACCCTAACCCTAACTCTAACCCTAACCCTATCCCTAACCCTAACCCTTACCCTAACCCTAGCCCTAATGTCAACCTTAACCCTAACCCTAACCCTTACCCTAACCCTAACCCTAAACCTAACCCTAACCCTAAACCTAACCCTTACCCATAATCTAACACTAACCCTAAACCTAACCCTAACCCTAACCCTAAACCCTAACCCTAACCCTAACCCTAACCCTTACCCTTAACCTAAACCTAACCCTATACCTAACACTTACCCTAAACCTAACCCTAACCCTAATCCTTACACTGACCCTATCCCTAACATTACCTAAACCCCAACCCTAAACCTAACTCTAAGCCTAACACTTACCCTAAGACTTACCCAAACCCTAACCAAAACCGTAACCCTACCCTAACCCTAAACTTACCCTTACCCTAACAATAACCCTATCCATAACCATTACCCTAATCCTAACCCTAAACCAAACCCTAACCCTAACCTTAACCCTAACCCTAACCCTAACCCTTACCCTTACCCTAATCCTAACCCTAAACCGAACCCTAACCCTAACCTTAACCCTAAACCTAAACCTAACCCTAACCCTAACCGTAACACTTACCCTATACCTAACCCTAACCTTAACCCTAAAACTTATGCTTACACTAACCCTAACCCTAACCCTGACCCTAACCCTAACCCTTGCCCTAACCCTAACCCTAACGCTAATGTTTACCCTTAACCTAACCCCAAACCTAACCTTAACCCCAACCCTAATCCTAACCCTAAACCTAACCCTAACCCTTACCCTTACCCTAATCCTAACCCTAAACCGAATCCTAACCCTAACCTTAACCCTAACCCTAACCCTAACCCTAAAACTTACCCTTACCCTAACCCTAATCCTAAACTTAACCCCAACCCTAAACCTAACCCTAACCCTAACCCTAACACTTATGCTTACACTAACCCTAACCCTAAGCCTAACCCGAACCCTTACCCTTACCATAACCCTAAACCTAACTCTAACCCTAACCCTAACCCTAACCCTTACCCTAACCGTAACCCTAATGTCAACCTTAACCCTAACCCTAACCCTTACCCTAACCCTACCCTAAACCTAAACTTAACCCTAAACCTAACCCTTACCCATAAGCTAACCTTAACCCTAAACCTAACCCTAACCATAACCCTAACCCTTACCCTTAACCTAAACCTAACCCTAACCCTAACCCTAACACTTACCCTAAACCTAACCCTAACCCCAATCCTTACCCTGACCCTAACCCTAACATTACCTAAACCCCAACCCTAAACCTAACTCTAACCCTAACCCTTACCCTAACACTTACCCAAACCCTAACCAAAACCGTAACCCTAACCCTAACCCTAAACTTACCCTTACCCTAACCCTAAGCCTATCCCTAATCCTTACAGTAACCCTAACCCTAACACTATCCCTAATACTTACCGTTACCCTAACCCTAACCCTAAACCTAACTTACCCTTACCCTAACCCTAACCCTAACCCTATCCCTAACCCTACCCCTAACCCTAACCCTATCCCTAACACTTACCCTTACCCTAACCCTAACCCTAACCCTAACCCTAACCTAACCCTAACCCTAACCCTAACACTAACCGTAACCCTTACCCTAACCCTAACGCTTAACCTAACACTACCCCTTACCCTTACCCTAACCCTAACCTTAACCTTAACCTCAACCCTAAACCTACCCTAACACTTACTCTAATCCTAACCCTAACCCTAACCCTAACACTTACCCTTACTCTAACCCTAACCCTAACCCTAACACTTACCCTAACCCTAACCCTAAACCTCACACTAACCCTAACCCCTAATCCTAACAGTAACTCTAACCCTAACCCTAACCCTTACCCTTACCCTTACTTTAACCCTAACCCTAAACTTAATGCTATCCATAATCCTAAACTTAACCCTTACCCTAACCCTAACCCTGACCCCAATCCTTACCCTAACCCTAACCCTAAACCATAACCTTTCCCTAAACGTACCCTAACCCTAACCCTAACCCTTACCCTTACCCAAACCCTAACCCTAAACCTAACCCTAACCCCAAACCTAACCCTAACCCTAAACTTAACCCTAACCCTAACCCTAACCTTTACCCTTTCCCTAAACCTAACCCTAAACCTAACCCTAACCCTAACCCTAAACCTTATCCTTACCCTCACCCTAACTCTAATCCTAACCCTAACACTAATCCTTATCCTAACACTTAACCCTAACCCTAAACCTAACCCTTACCCTTACCCTAACCCTAACCCTAACCCTTAACCTAACCCTAACGTTTACCCTTATCCTTATCATAACCCTAAACCTTAACCTAAACTTAACGCTTACCCTAATCCTAAACCTTACCCTTACCCTAACCCTAACCTTAACCTTAACCTCAACCCTAAACCTAACCGTAACCCTAACCCTAACCTTAACCCTAAACCTTATCCTTACCCTCACCCTAACTCTAACCCTAACCCTAACCCTAACACTTACCCTAACCCTAACCCTAAACCTAACCCTTACCCTTACCCAAACCCTAACCCTCAACCTAACCCTAACCCTTACCCTTACCCTAACCCTAACCCTTACTCTAACCCTAACCCTAACCTAACCCTAACCCTTACCCTAACCCTAACCCTAATGTCAACCTTAACCCTAACCCTAACCCTTACCCTAACCCTAACCCTAAACCTAACCCTAACCCTAAACCTAACCCTTACCCATAACCTAACACTAACCCTAAACCTAACCCTAACCCTAACCCTAACCCTTAACCTTAACCTAAACCTAACCCTAACCCTAACACTTACCCTAAACCTAACCCTAACCCTAATCCTTTCCCTGACCCTAACCCTAACATTACCTAAACCCCAACCCTAAACCTAACTCTAACCCTAACCCTTACCCTAACACTTACCCAAACCCTAACCAAAACCGTAACCCTAACCCTAACCCTAAACTTACCCTTACCCTAACCCTAACCCTATTCCTAATCCTTACAGTAACCCTAACCCTAACACTAACCCTAATACTTACCGTTACCCTAACCTTAACCCTAACCCTAACTTACCCTTACCCTAACCCTAACCCTAACCCTAACCCTACCCCTAACCCTAACCCTATCCCTAACACTTACCCTTACCCTAACCCTAACCTTAACCCTAACCCTAATAACCCTAAATCTTACCCTTACCCTAACCCTAACCCCTAACCCTAATCCTAACCCTAACCCTAACGCTTACCCTTATCCTTATCATAACCCTAACCCTAACCCTAACCCTAACCCTAACCTAACCCTAACCCTAACCCTAACCCTAACCCTAACCCTTCACCCTTACCCTAACCCTAACGCTTAACCTAACCCTACCCCTTACCCTTACCCTAACCCTAACCTTAACCTTAACCTCAACCCTAAACCTAACCCTAACCCTAACCCTACCCTAACACTTACCCTAATCCTAACCCTAACCCTAACCCTAACACTTACCCTTACTCTAACCCTAACCCTTACCCTAACACTTACCCTAACCCTAATCCTAAACCTAACACTAACCCTAACCCCTAACCCTAACAGTGACTCTAACCCTAACCCTAACCCTTACCCTTACCCTTACTCTAACCCTAACCCTAAACTTAATGCTATCCATAACCCTAAACTTAGCCCTTACCCTAACCCTAACCCTGACCCCAATCCTTACCCTAACCCTAACCCTAACCCTAAACCATAACCTTTCCCTAAACGTACCCTAACCCTAACCCTAACCCTTACCCTTACCCAAACCCTAACCCTAAACCTAACCCTAACTCCAAACCTAACCCTAAACCTAAACTTAACCCTAACCCTAACCCTAACCTTTACCCTTTCCCTAAACCTAACCCTAAACCTAACCCTAACCCTAACCCTAAACCTTATCCTTACCCTCACCCTAACTCTAATCCTAACCCTAACACTAATCCTAATCCTAACACTTAACCCTAACCCTAAACCTAACCCTTACCCTTACCCTAACCCTAACCCTAACCCTTACCCTAACCCTAACGTTTACCATTATCCTTATCATAACCCTAACCCTTACCCTAAAATTAACGCTTACCCTAACCCTAACCCTTACCCTTACCCTAACCCTAACCTTAACCTTAACCTCAACCCTAAACCTAACCGTAACCCTAACCCTAACCCTAACCCTAAACCTTATCCTTACCCTCACCCTAACTCTAATCCTAACCCTAACACTAATCCTTATCCTAACACTTAACCCTAACCCTAAACCTAACCCTTACCCTTACCCTAAACCTAACCCTAACCCTTACCCTAACCCTAACGTTTACCCTTATCCTTATCATAACCCTAACACTTACCCTAACCTTAACGCTTACCCTAACCCTAAACCTTACCCTTACCCTAACCCTAACCTTAACCTTAACCTCAACCCTAAACCTAACCGTAACCCTAACCCTAACCTTAACCCTAAACCTTATCCTTACCCTCACCCTAACTCTAACCCTATCCCTAACCCTAACACTTACCCTAACCCTAACCCTAAACCTAACCCTTACCCTTACCCAAACCCTAACCCTAAACCTAACCCTAACCCTTACCCTTACCCTAACCCTAACCCTTACTCTAACCCTAACCCTAACCTAACCCTAACCCTTACCCTAACCCTAACCATAATGTCAACCTTAACCCTAACCCTAACCCTTACCCTAACCCTAACCCTAAACCTAACCCTAACCCTAAACCTAACCCTTACCCATAACCTAACACTAACCCTAACCCTAACCCTTACCATTAACCTAAACCTAACCCTAACCCTAACACTTACCCTAAACCTAACCCTAACCCTAATCCTTACCCTGACCCTAACCCTAACATTACCTAAACCCCAACCCTAAACCTAACTCTAACCCTAAGCCTTACCCTAACACTTACCCAAACCCTAACCAAAACCGTAACCCTAACCCTAACCCTAAACTTACCCTTACCCTAACCCTAACCCTATCCCTAATCCTTACAGTAACCCTAACCCTAACACTAACCCTAATACTTACTGTTACCCTAACCCTAACCCTAACCCTAACTTACCCTTACCCTAACCCTAACCCTAACCCTAACCCTAACCCTAACCCTAACCCTATCCCTAACACTTACCCTTACCCTAACCCTAACCTTAACCCTAACCCTAATAACCCTAAATCTTACCCTTACCCTAACCCTAATCCTAACCCTAACCCTAACGCTTACCCTTATCCTTATCATAAACCTAACCCTAACCCTAACCCTAACCCTAATCTAACCCTAACCCTAACCCTAACCCTAACCCTTCACCCTTACCCTAACCCTAACGCTTAACCTAACCCTACCCCTTACCCTTACCCTAACCCTAACCTTAACCTTAACCTCAACCCTAAAACTAACCCTAACCCTAACCCTACCCTAACACTTACCCTAATCCTAACCCTAACCCTAGCCCTAACACTTACCCTTACTCTAATCCTAACCCTAACCCTAACACTTACCCTAACCCTAACCCTAAACCTAACACTAACCCTAACCCCTAACCCTAACAGTGACTCTAACCCTAACCCTAACCCTTACCCTTACCCTTACTCTAACCCTAACCCTAAACTTAATGCTATCCATAACCCTAAACTTAACCCTTACCCTAACCCTAAACCTGACCCCAATCCTTACCCTAACCCTAACCCTAACCCTAAACCATAACCTTTCCCTAAACCTACCCTAACCCTAACCCTAACCCTTACCCTTACCCAAACCCTAACCCTAAACCTAACCCTAACCCCAAACCTAACCCTAACCCTAAACTTAACCCTAACCCTAACCCTAACCTTTACCCTTTCCCTAAACCTAACCCTAAACCTAACCCTAACCCTAACCCTAAACCTTATCCTTACCCTCACCCTAACTCTAATCCTAACCCTAACACTAATCCTAATCCTAACACTTAACCCTAACCCTAAACCTAACCCTTACCCTTACCCTAACCCTAACCCTAACCCTTACCCTAACCCTAACGTTTACCATTATCCTTATCATAACCCTAACCCTTACCCTAAAATTAACGCTTACCCTAACCCTAACCCTTACCCTTACCCTAACCCTAAACTTAACATTAACTTCAACCCTAAACCTAACCGTAACCCTAACCCTAACCCTAACCCTAAACCTTATCCTTACCCTCACCCTAACTCTAACGCTAACCCTAACCCTAACACTTACCCTAACCCTAACCCTAACCCTAACCCTACCCCTAACCCTAACCCTATCCCTAACACTTACCCTTACCCTAACCCTAACCTTAACCCTAACCCTAATAACCCTAAATCTTACCCTTACCCTAACCCTAACCCCTAACCCTAATCCTAACCCTAACCCTAACGCTTACCCTTATCCTTATCATAACCCTAACCCTAACCCTAACCCTAACCCTAACCTAACCCTAACCCTAACCCTAACCCTAACCCTAACCCTTCACCCTTACCCTAACCCTAACGCTTAACCTAACCCTACCCCTTACCCTTACCCTAACCCTAACCTTAACCTTAACCTCAACCCTAAACCTAACCCTAACCCTAACCCTACCCTAACACTTACCCTAATCCTAACCCTAACCCTAACCCTAACACTTACCCTTACTCTAACCCTAACCCTAACCCTAACACTTACCCTAACCCTAACCCTAAACCTAACACTAACCCTAACCCCTAACCCTAACAGTGACTCTAACCCTAACCCTAACCTTACCCTTACCCTTACTCTAACCCTAACCCTAAACTTAATGCTATCCATAACCCTAAACTTAGCCCTTACCCTAACCCTAACCCTGACCCCAATCCTTACCCTAACCCTAACCCTAAACCATAACCTTTCCCTAAACGTACCCTAACCCTAACCCTAACCCTTACCCTTACCCAAACCCTAACCCTAAACCTAACCCTAACTCCAAACCTAACCCTAAACCTAAACTTAACCCTAACCCTAACCCTAACCTTTACCCTTTCCCTAAACCTAACCCTAAACCTAACCCTAACCCTAACCCTAAACCTTATCCTTACCCTCACCCTAACTCTAATCCTAACCCTAACACTAATCCTAATCCTAACACTTAACCCTAACCCTAAACCTAACCCTTACCCTTACCCTAACCCTAACCCTAACCCTTACCCTAACCCTAACGTTTACCATTATCCTTATCATAACCCTAACCCTTACCCTAAAATTAACGCTTACCCTAACCCTAACCCTTACCCTTACCCTAACCCTAACCTTAACCTTAACCTCAACCCTAAACCTAACCGTAACCCTAACCCTAACCCTAACCCTAAACCTTATCCTTACCCTCACCCTAACTCTAATCCTAACCCTAACACTAATCCTTATCCTAACACTTAACCCTAACCCTAAACCTAACCCTTACCCTTACCCTAACCCTAACCCTAACCCTTACCCTAACCCTAACGTTTACCCTTATCCTTATCATAACCCTAAACCTTAACCTAACCTTAACGCTTACCCTAACCCTAAACCTTACCCTTACCCTAACCCTAACCTTAACCTTAACCTCAACCCTAAACCTAACCGTAACCCTAACCCTAACCTTAACCCTAAACCTTATCCTTACCCTCACCCTAACTCTAACCCTAACCCTAACCCTAACACTTACCCTAACCCTAACCCTAAACCTAACCCTTACCCTTACCCAAACCCTAACCCTAAACCTAACCCTAACACTTACCCTTACCCTAACCCTAACCCTTACTCTAACCCTAACCCTAACCTAACCCTAACCCTTACCCTAACCCTAACCATAATGTCAACCTTAACCCTAACCCTAACCCTTACCCTAACCCTAACCCTAAACCTAACCCTAACCCTAAACCTAACCCTTACACATAAGCTAACCCTAACCCTAACCCTAACCCTAACCCTAACCCCTAACCCTAACCCTAACCCTAACCCTTACCCTTAACCTAAACCTAACCCTAACCCTAACCCTAACACTTACCCTAAACCTAACCCTAACCCTAATCCTTACCCTGACCCTAACCCTAACATTACCTAAACCCCAACCCTAAACCTAACTCTAACCCTAAGCCTTACCCTAACACTTACCCAAACCCTAACCAAAACCGTAACCCTAACCCTAACCCTAAACTTACCCTTACCCTAACCCTAACCCTATCCCTAATCCTTACAGTAACCCTAACCCTAACACTAACCCTAATACTTACCGTTACCCTAACCCTAACCCTAACCCTAACTTACCCTTACCCTAACCCTAACCCTAACCCTAACCCTATCCCTAACACTTACCCTTACCCTAACCCTAACCTTAACCCTAACCCTAATAACCCTAAATCTTACCCTTACCCTAACCCTAATCCTAACCCTAACCCTAACGCTTACCCTTATCCTTATCATAACCCTAACCCTAACCCTAACCCTAACCCTAATCTAACCCTAACCCTAACCCTAACCCTAACCCTAACCCTAACCCTTCACCCTTTCCCTAACCCTTACGCTTAACCTAACCCTACCCCTTACCCTTACCCTAACCCTAACCTTAACCTTAACCTCAACCCTAAACCTAACCCTAACCCTAACCCTACCCTAACACTTACCCTAATCCTAACCCTAACCCTAACCCTAACACTTACCCTTACTCTAACCCTAACCCTAACCCTAACACTTACCCTAACCCTAACCCTAAACCTAACACTAACCCTAACCCCTAACCCTAACAGTGACTCTAACCCTAACCCTAACCCTTACCCTTACCCTTACTCTAACCCTAACCCTAAACTTAATGCTATCCATAACCCTAAACTTAACCCTTACCCTAACCCTAAACCTGACCCCAATCCTTACCCTAACCCTAACCCTAACCCTAAACCATAACCTTTCCCTAAACCTACCCTAACCCTAACCCTAACCCTTACCCTTACCCAAACCCTAACCCTAAACCTAACCCTAACCCCAAACCTAACCCTAACCCTAAACTTAACCCTAACCCTAACCCTAACCTTTACCCTTTCCCTAAACCTAACCCTAAACCTAACCCTAACCCTAACCCTAAACCTTATCCTTACCCTCACCCTAACTCTAATCCTAACCCTAACACTAATCCTAATCCTAACACTTAACCCTAACCCTAAACCTAACCCTTACCCTTACCCTAACCCTAACCCTAACCCTTACCCTAACCCTAACGTTTACCATTATCCTTATCATAACCCTAACCCTTACCCTAAAATTAACGCTTACCCTAACCCTAACCCTTACCCTTACCCTAACCCTAAACTTAACCTTAACTTCAACCCTAAACCTAACCGTAACCCTAACCCTAACCCTAACCCTAAACCTTATCCTTACCCTCACCCTAACTCTAACGCTAACCCTAACCCTAACACTTACCCTAACCCTAACCCTAAACCTAACCCTTACCCTTACCCAAACCCTAACCCTAAACCTAACCCTAACCCTAGCCCTAACCCTTACTCTTACCCTAACCCTAACCCTAACCCTAAACCTAAACCTAACTCTTACCCTAACCCTAACCCTAACCCTAAACCTTACCCTTACCATAACCCTAACCCTATCCTTAACCAGAACCCTGAGCCTAACCCTAACACTAACACTAACCTTTACCCTTACCCTAACGCTAAACCTATCCCTAAGACTAACACTTTCCCTTACCCTAACCCTAACCCTAACCCTTATCCTAACACTAACCCTAACCCTAACCCTTAACCTACCCCTAACACTAACATTAACCCCTAACCCTAACCCTTACCCTAACCCTAACCATAAACCTAAACCTAAACTTTACCCTTACCCTAACCCTAACCCTAACTATAACCCTAACCCTTACCCTTACCCTAACCCTAACACTAACTCTAACCCTAACCCTAACCCTAACCCTTACCCTGACCCTGACCTGTACCCTAACCCTAACCTCAACCTTAACCCTAACCCTTACCCTAAATCTAATCCTAACGTCAACCTTAAGCCTAACCCTAACCCTAACCCTAACCCTAACCCTTACCCTAACCCTAACGCTAACCCCAACACATATCCTTTCCCTAACCCTAACCCTAACCCTACCCGTAACCCTAAACCTAAGCCTAACCCCTAAACCTAACCCTAACCCTAACCCTTAAACTAAACCTAAACTTAAGCCCAGCACTAAACCTAACCCTAAACCTAACCCTTACCCTAACCCTAACCCTAACCCTAACCCTTAACCTAACCCTAACACTAACACTAACCCCTAACCCTAACCCTTACCCTAACCCTAACACTAACTATAACCCTAAACCTTACCCTTACCCTAACCCTAACCCTAACCCTAACCCTAACCCTAACTCTTACCCTAAACCTAATCCTAACCCTAACCTTTACCGTTACCCTAACCCTAACCTTAAACTTAAAACAAATCCTAAACCTACCCCTAACCCTAAACCTAACCCTTACCCTTATCTTAACGCTAAACCTAACCCTAAACCTAACACTTTCCCTTACTCTAACCTAACCCTAACCCTTATCCTAACCCTAACCCTAACTCTAACCACTAAACCTAACCTCTAACCCTAACCCTAACCCTAACCCTAACCTTACCCTTACCCTCACCCTAACTCTAACCTAACCCGAACATTAACCCTAATCCTAACACTTAACCCTAACACTAAACCTAACCCTTACCCTTACCCTAACGCTAAACCTATCCCTAACACTAACACTTTGCCTTACCCTAACCCTAACCCTAACCCTTATCCTAACACTAACCCTAACCCTAACCCTTAACCTAACCCTAACACTAACCCTAACCCCTAACCCTAACCCTTACCGTAACTCTAACCCTAACCCTAAACCTAACCTTTACCCTTACCCTAACCCTAACCCTTACCCTAACCCTAACCCTAAACCTTACTCTAACCCTAACCCTAACCTCAACCTTAACCCTAACCCAAACCCTAACCCTAACCCTAACGTTAAACCTAACCCTAACCCTCACCCTTACCCTTTCCCTAACCCTAATCAAAAACCTAACCCTAACCCTAACCCTTAACCTAACCCTAACCCTAACCATAACCCTAACCCTAACCCGTACCCTAACCCTAAACATAACCCTACCTCAACCTTAACCCTAACCCTAACCCATACCCTAAACCTAACCCTAATCCTTACTCTAACCCTAACCCTAAGCTCAACCTTAACCCTAAACCTAACCCTTACCCTAAACCCAACCCTAAACCTTACTCTAACCCTAACCCTAAACTCAAACTTAACCCTAACCCTAACTCTATCCCTTACCCTTACCCTAACCATAACCCTAACCCTACCCCTAACACTAACCCTTACCCTAACCCTAACCCGTACCCTAACCCTAATCGTAACCCTCCCCCAACCTTAAGCCTAAACCTAACCCTTACACTAACACTAACCCTAACGTCAAACTTAACCCTAACCCTAACCGTAACCCTAAACCTAACCCTAACCCTTACCCTTACCCTAATCCTAACCCTAAACCGAACCCTAACCCTAACCTTAACCCTAACCCTAACCCTAACCCTAAACCTTACCCTTACCCTAACCCTAATCCTAACCTTAACCCCAACGCTAAACCTAACCCTAACCCTAACCCTAACCCTTACCCTATACCTAACCCTAACCCTAACCCTAACACTTACGCTTACACTAACCCTAACCCTAAGCCTAACCCTTATCCTAACCCTAAACCTAACCCTAACCCTTACCCTTACCCTAACCCTAAACCTAACTCTAACCCTAACCCTAACCCTAACCCTAACCCCAACCCTAAACCTAACCCTAACCCTAAACCTAACCCTTACACATAAGCTAACCCTAACCCTAACCCTAACCCTAACCCTAACCCCTAACCCTAACCCTAACCCTAACCCTTACCCTTAACCTAAACCTAACCCTAACCCTAACCCTAACACTTACCCTAAACCTAACCCTAACCCTAATCCTTACCCTGACCCTAACCCTAACATTACCTAAACCCCAACCCTAAACCTAACTCTAACCCTAACCCTTACCCTAACACTTACCCAAACCCTAACCAAAACCGTAACCCTAACCCTAACCCTAAACTTACCCTTACCCTAACCCTAACCCTATCCCTAATCCTTACAGTAACCCTAACCCTAACACAAACCCTAATACTTACCGTTACCCTAACCCTAACCCTAACCCTAACTTACCCTTACCCTAACCCTAACCCTAACCCTAACACTAACCCTACCCCTAACCCTAACCCTATCCCTAACACTTACCCTTACCCTAACCCTAACCTTAACCCTAACACTAATAACCCTAAATCTTACCCTTACCCTAACCCTAACCCCTAACCCTAATCCTAACCCTAACCCTAACGCTTACCCTTATCCTTATCATAACCCTAACCCTAACCCTAACCCTAACCCTAACCCTAAACCTTACCCTAACCCTAACCCGTACCCTAACCCTAATCGTAACCCTCCCCCAACCTTAAGCCTAAACGTAACCCTTACCCTAACACTAACCCTAACGTCAAACTTAACCCTAACCCTAACACTAACCCTAACCCTTACCCTAACCTTACCACTAAACCTAACCCTAACCCTAAACCTAACCCTTACCCTTACCCTAACCCTAACCCTAAACCTAACCCTAACCCTAACCCTAACACCTAACCCAAACCCTAACCCTTACCCTAACCCTTACCCTTACCCTAACCCTAACCCTAACCCTTACCCTTACACTAAACCTAACATTACCTGAACCCCAACCCTAAACCTAACCCTAACCCTAACCCTTACCTTTACCCTAACACTTACCCTAACCATAACCCTAACCCTAAACCTTACACGTACCCTAACCCTAAACCTAACTCTATCCCTAACCCTAACCCTTACCCTATCCCTAAACCTAAACCTAACGCTTACCCTTACCCTAACCCTAACCCTAACACTTACCCTTTCAATAAACCTACACTAACCCTAAGCCTAACCCTTACCTTTACCCAAACCCTAACACTAAATCTAACCCTAACCCTCACCCTAACCTTAACCATAACCTTAACCCCAAACCTAACCCTTAACCTAACCCTTACCCTAAACCTAACCCTAAACCTAACCCTTACCATTACCCTAAACCTAACCCTAAATCTAACCCTATCCCTAACACTTACCCTCATCCTAACCCTAAACCTAACTCTAACTCTTACACTAGCCCTAACACTTAACCTTAACCCTAAACCTAACCCTTCCCCTAACCCTAACCTTTACCCTAACCCAAACCCTAACGTCAACCTTAACCCTAACCCTAAAGCTAAACCTAACCCTTACCCTAACCCTAACCCTAAACTTAACCCTAACCCTAAACCTAACCCTAACCCTTACCCTTACCCTAACCCTAACCCTAAACCTAACACTAACCCTAACCCCTAACCCTAAACGTAACCCTAACCCTAACCCTAACACTTAACCTTACCCTTATCCTAACCCTAACCCTAAACTTAATGCTAACCATAAACATAAACCTAACCCTTCCCCTAACCCTAACCCTAATCCTTACCCTAACCCTAACTCTAAACCTAACCCATACCCTTTCCCTAAACCTACACTTACCCTAACCCTAACTCTTACCCTTAACCCAACCATAACCCTAAACCTAACCCTAACCCTAACCCAAACCCTAACCCTAACCCTAAACCTAACCCTAACCGTTACCCTTTCCCTAACCCTAACCCTAAACCTAAACCTAACACCAACCCTAACCCTAAACCTTACCCTTACCCTCACCCTAATTCTAATATAAACCTAACACTAACCCTAATCCTAACACTTAACCCTAACCCTAAACCTAACCCTTACCCTTACCCTAACCCAAACCCTAATTCTAACCCTAACCCTCTTACCCTACCCCTAACCCTAACCCTAACCCTTACCGTTACCATAACCCTAACCCTAACCTTAACCCACATCCTAAACCTAACCCTAACCTTAACCCTAACCCTTACCCTTACCCTAAGGCTAAACCTAACCCTAACCCTAACACTTTCCCTTACCCTAACGCTAACCCTAATCCTTATCCTAACCCTAACCCTAACCCTAAACCTAACCCTTAACCTAACCCTAACACTAACACCAACCGCTAACCCTAACCCTTACCCTAACCCTAATCCTAACTATAACCCTAACCCTTACCCTAACCCTAACCCTAACCCTAACCCTTATCCTAACCCTAAATCTTACTCTAACCCTAACCCTAACCTCAACCCTAACCCTAACCCTAACTCTAACCCTAAGCCTAACCATTACACTAACCCTAAACTTAACCCCAGCACTAAACCTAACCCTAACCCTAACCCTAACACTTATCCTAACTCTAACCCTAACCCTAACCCTAACCCTAACACTTACCCTAATGCTAACTCTAACCCTAAGCCTTACACTTACCCTATCCCTAACCCTAAACTTAACTCCAACCTTAAACCTAATCCTAACCCTAACCCTAAACCTTACCCTAACCCTAACCCTAACCCAAACCCTAACCCTAAACCTAACAATAACACTAACCCTAACCCCTAAACTTAACCCTTACCCTAACCATAACCGTAACCCTAACGCTTACCCTTACCTTAACTCTAACCCTAACCCTTACCCTTTCAATAAACCTACACTAACCCTAAGCCTAACCCTTACCCTTACCCAAACCCTAACCCTAAATCTAACCCTAACCCTCACCCTACCCTTAACCATAACCTTAACCCCAAACCTAACCCTTAACCTAACCCTTAACCTAAACCAAACCCTAAACCTAACCCTTACCATTACCCTAACCCTAACCCTAACTCTACCCCTATCCCTAACACTTACCCTCACCCTAACCCTAAACCTAACCGTAACCCTTACCCTAACCCCAACACTTAACCCTAACCCTTAACCTAACCCTTACCCTAACCCTAAACTTTACCCTAACCCAAACCCTAACGTCAACCTTAACCCTAACCCTAAAGCTAAACCTAACCCTTACCCTAACCCTAACCCTAAACTTAACCCTAACCCTAAACCTAACCCTAACCCTTACCCTTACCCTAACCCTAACCCTAAACCTAACACTAACCCTAACCCCTAACCCTAAACGTAACCCTAACCCTAACCCTAACACTTAACCTTACCCTTATCCTAACCCTAACCCTAAACTTAATGCTATCCCTTACCCTAACCCTAACCCTAACCCTAATCCTTACCCTAACCCTAACTCTAACCCTAACCCATACCCTTTCCCTAAACCTACACTTACCCTAACCCTAACTCTTACCCTTACCCCAACCATAACCCTAAACCTAACCCTAACCCTAATCCAAACCCTAACCCTAACCCTAAACCTAACCCTAAACGTTACCCTTTCCCTAACCCTAACCCTAAACCTAAACCTAACACCAAGCCTAACCCTAAACCTTACCCTTACCCTCACCCTAATTCTAACCTAACCCTAACACTAACCCTAATCCTAACACTTAACCCTAACCCTAAACCTAACCCTTACCCTTACCCTAACCCTAACCCTAATGCTAACCCTAACCCTAACTCTTACCCTAACCCTAACCCTAACCCTAACCCTTACCGTTACCCTAACCCTAACCCTAACCTTAACCCACATCCTAAACCTAACCCTAAACTTAACCCTAACCCTTACCCTTAACTTAAGGCTAAACCTAACCCTAACCCTAACACTTTCCCTTACCCTAACGCTAACCCTAACCCTTATCCTAACCCTAAACCTAACCCTAACCCTAACCCTTAACCTAACCCTAACACTAACACTAACCCCTAACCCTAACCCTTACCCAAACCCTAACCCTAACTATAACCCTAAACCTTACCCTTACCCTAACCCTAACCCTAACTCTAACCCTAAACCTAACCCTAAACTTAACCCTAAACCTTACCCTTACAATAACCTCAACCTTAACCCTAACCCTAACCCTACCCCTTTCCCTTACCCTAACCCTAACCATAACCCTAACCTGTACCCTAACCCTAACCTCAACCTTAACCCTAACCCTAACACTTACCCTAACCCTAATCCTAACGTCAACCTTAACCCTAACCCTAACCCTAACCCTAAACCTAACCCTTACCCTTACCCTAACCCTAAACCTAACTCTAACCCTAAATCTTAACCTAAACCTAACCCTTACCGTTACCCTAACCCTAACCCTAACCTTAACCCAAATCCTAAACCTAAACCTAACCCTAACCATATCCCTTAGCCTTACCCTAACGATAAACCTAACCCTAACCCTAACACTTTCACTTACCCTAACCCTAACACTTATCCTAACCCTAACCCTAACCCTAACCCTAACCCTTAACCTAACCCTAACACTAACACTAACCCCTAACCCTAACCCTTACCTTAACCCTAATCCTAACTATAACCCTAACCCTTACCCTAACCCTAACCCTAACCCTAACCCTTATCCTAACCCTAAATCTTACTCTAACCCTAACCCTAACCTCAACCTTAACCCTAACCCTAACCCTTACCCTAACTCTAACCCTAACGTCAACCTTAAACCTTACCCTAACCCTTACCCTAAACCTAACGCTTACCCTAAACCTAACCCTTACTCTTACCCTAACCCTAACTCTAACACTAACCCTATACCTAACATTAACTCTTCCCTAACACTAACACTAACCCTAACCCTTACTCTTACCCTAACCCTAACCCTAACCCTATACCTAACCCTAACTCTTACCCTAACACTAACCCTAACCCTAACCCTAAGCCTTACACTAACCCTAAACCTTACTCTAAACCTAATTCTTACCTCAACCTTAACTCTAACCCTAACCCTACCCCTTACCCTTACCCTAACCCTAACCCTAACCCTAACCTGTACCCTAACCCTAAACCTTACCCTAACCCTAACCCTAAACCTTACTCTAACCCTAACCCTAATCTCAACCTTAACCCTAACCCTAAACTTAAACCTAACCCTAACCCTCACCCTTACACTTTCCCTAAACCTAATCCTAAACCTAACCCTAACCCTAACCCTAACCCTTAACCTAACACTAACACTAACATTAACCCCTAACCCTAACCCTTACCCTAACCCTAACCCTAACCCTAACCATAACCCTAACCCTAACCCATACCTAACCCTAAACGTAACCCTACCTCAACCTTAAACCTAACCATAACCCTTACCCTAACCCTAACCCTAAACATTACTCTAACCCTAACCCTAACCTCAACCTTAACCCTAAACCTAACCCTATTCCTTACCCTTACCGTAACCCTAACCCTAACCCTACCCCTAACCCTAAACCTTACCCTAACCCTAACCCGTACCCTAACCCTAACCGTAACCCTACCTCAACCTTAACCCTAAACCTAACCCTTACCATAAACCTAACCTTAACGTCAACCTTAACCCTAACCCTAAACCTAACCCTAAACCTTACCCTAACCGTAACCCTAACCCTAACGCTAACCCTAAACCTAACCTTACCCTTACCCTAACCCTAACACTAAACCTAACACTAACCCTAACCACTAACCCTAAACTTAACCCTAACCCTAACCCTAACACTTAACCTTACCCTTACCCTAACCCTAACCCTAAACTTCATGCTAAACATAACCCTAAACCTAACCCTTACCCTAACCCTAACCCTAACCCTAATCCTTACCCTAACCTTAACCCTAACCCATACCCTTTCCCTAAACCTACCCTTACCCTAACTTTAACCCTTACCATTACCCAAACCCTAACCCTAAAACTAACCCTAACCCTAACCCAAACCCTAAACCTAACCCTAACCTTAACCCGAAACCTAACCCTAACCCTAATCCTTACCCTAACCCTAACCATAACCCATACCCTTTCCCTAAACCTATCCTTACCCTAAGCCTAACCCTTACCCTAATCCTAACCCTAATGTCAACCTTAACCCTAACCCTAACCATAACCCTAACCCTTACCCTAAACCTTACCCTAACCCTAACGCTTACCCTAACCCTAAACCTTACCCTTACCCTAACCCTAACCCTAAACCTTACCCTTACCCTCACCCTAACTCTAAACTAATTCTAACACTAACCCTAATCTTAATACTTAACCCTAACCCTAAACCTAACCCTTACCCTTACCCTAACCCTAACCTCAACCTTAACCCTAACCCTAACCCTTACCCTAACCCTAATCCTAACTTCAACCTTAACCCTAACCCTAACCCTGACCCTAACCCTAAACCTAACCCTTACCCTTACCCTTACCCTAACCCTAAACCTAACTCTAACCCTAACTCTTAACCTAAACCTAACCCTAACCCTAACCCTTACCGTTACCCTAACCCTAACCCAGACCTTAACCCAAATTCTAAAGCTAAACCTAACCCTAACCCTAACCCTTAGCCTTACCCTAACGCTAAACCTAACCCTAACCCTAACACTTTCCCTTACCCTAACCCTAACCCTAACACTTATCCTAACCCTAACCCTAACCCTAACCCTTAACCTAACCCTAACACTAACACTAACCCCCCCTAACCCTAACCCTTACCCTCACCCTAACCCTAAACCTAACCCTAAATCTTACCCTAACCCTAACACTTAACCCTAACCCTAAACCTAATGCTTATCCTAACCCTAACTCTAACCCTAACACTTACCCTAACCCTAACCCTAACCCTAAACCTTATCCTTACCCTAACCCTAACCCTATCCTTAATCCCAACCCTAAACCTAACCCTAACACTGATCCTAACCCTTACCCGTACCCTAACGCTAAACCTAACACTAACCCTAACACTTTCCCTTAACTTAACCCTAACCCTAACCCTTATCCTAAACCTAACCCTAACTCTAACCCTAACCCTTAACCTAACCCTAACACTAACTCTAATCCCTAACCCTAACCCTTACCCTAACCCTAAGTCTAACCCTAACCCTAACCCTAACCCTAAACCTAACCCTTACCCTAACCCTATCCCTATACCTTACTCTAACCCTAACCCTAACCTCAACCTTAACCCTAAACCTAACCCTATCCCTTACCCTTACCCTAACCCTAACCCTACCCCTAACCCTAAACCTTACCCTAACCCTAACCCGTACCCTAACCCTAACCGTAACCCTACCTCAACCTTAACCCTAATCCAAACCCTTACCCTAGCCCTAACCCTAATCCTAACGTCAACCTTAACCCTAACCCTAAACCTGACCCTAACCCTAAACATAACCCTTACACTTACCCTAACCCTAAACCTAACTCTAACCCTAACTCTTAACCTAAACCTAACCCTAACCCTAACCCTTACTGTTTCCCTAACCCTAACACTAACCTTAACCCAAATTCTAAACCTAAACCTAACCCTAACCCTAACCCTTAGCCTTACCCTAACGCTAAACCTAACCCTAACCCTAACACTTTCCCTTACCCTAACCCTAACACTTATCCTAACCCTAACCCTAACCCTAACCCTAACCCTTAACCTAACCCTAACACTAACACTAACCCCTAACCCTAACCCTTACCCTAACCCTAATCGTAACTATAACCCTAACCCTTACCCTTACCCTAACCCTAACCCTAACCCTAACCCTATCCCTAACCCTAACCCTTATCCTAACCCTAACCCTTACTCTAACCCTAACCCTAACCTCAACCTTAACCCTAAACCTAACCCTACCCCTTACCATTACCCTACACCTAACACTAACTGTAACCTGTACCCTAACCCTAACCGTAACCCTATCCTCAACCTTAACCCTAACCCTAACCCTTACCCTAACCCTAAACCTAACGTCAACCTTAAAACTTACCCTAACCCTTACCCTAACCCTAACGCTTACACTAAACCTAACCCTTACTCTTACCCTAACCCTAACCCTAACACTAACCCTATACCTAACATTAACTCTTAACCTAACACTAACCCTAACCCTAACCCTTACTCTTACCCTAACCCTAACCCTAAACCTAACCCTAACCGTAACTCTTACCCCAACACTAACCCTAACCCTAACACTAACCCTATACCTAACATTAACTCTTAACCTAACACTAACCCTAACCCTAAACCTTACTCTTACCCTAACCCTAACCCTAACCCTAACCCTAAACCTAACCCTAACTCTTACCCCAACACTAACCCTAACCCTAACCCTAAGCCTTACCCTAACCCTAAACCTTACTCTAAACATAATCCTAACCTCAACCTTAACCCTAACCCTAACCCTACCCCTTACCCTTACCCTAACCCTAACCCTAACCCTAACCTGTACCCTAACCCTAAACCTTACCCTAACCCTAACCCTAAACCTTACTCTAACCCTAACCTCAACCTTAACCCTAACCCTAAACTTAAACCTAACCCTAACCCTCTCCCTTACACTTTCCCTAAACCTAATCCTACACCTAACCCTACCCCTAAACCTAACCCTTAACCTAACACTAACAATAACATTAACCCCTAACCCTAACCCTTACCCTAACCCTAACCCTAACCATAACCCTAACCCTAACCCATACCCTAACCATAAACGTAACCCTACCTCAACCTTAACCCTAACCATAACCCTTACCCTAACCCTAACCCTAAACATTACTCTAACCCGACCCTAACCTCAACCTTAACCCTAACCCTAACCCTTACCCTAACCCTAAACCTAAACCTTACTCTAACCCTAACCCTAACCTCAAACTTACCCTAAACCTAACTCTATCCCTTACCCTTACCCTAACCCTAACCCTACCCCTAACCCTAACCCTTACCCTAACCCTAACCCTAACCCGTACCCTAACCCTAACCGTAACCCTACCCCAACCTTAACCCTAACCCTAAGCCTTACCCTAACCCTAACCCTAACGTCAACCTTAACCCTAACCTTAACCCTAACCCTTACCCTAACCCTAACCCTAAACCTAACCCTAATCCTAAATCTAACCCTTACCCTTACCCTAACCCTAACCCTAACCCTACCCCTAACCCTAAACCTTACCCTAACCCTAACCCGTACCCTAACCCTATCC
>JANJXV010000665.1:240000-247500 GCA_024803745.1 Megascapheus bottae
CCTAACCGTAACCCTAACCTCAACCTTAACCCTAACCCTAACCCTTACCCTAACCCTAAACCTAACGTCAACCTTAAACCTTACCCTAACCCTTACCCTAACCCTAACGCTTACCCTAAACCTAACCCTTACTCTTACCCTAACCCTAACCCTAACACTAACCCTATACCTAACATTAACTCTTAACCTAACACTAACCCTAACCCTAACCCTTACTCTTACCCTAACCCTAACCCTAACCCTAAACCTAAACCTAACCCTAATCCTAAATCTAACCCTTACCCTTACCCTAACCCTAACCCGAACACTACCCCTAACCCTAAACCTTACCCTAACCCTAACCCGTACCCTAACCCTAACCGTAACCATACCTCAACCTTAACCCTAACCCTAACCCTCACCCTAAACCTAAACCTAACGTCAACCTTAACCCTAACCCTAAACCTAAACCTAACCCTAACCCTTACCCTAACCGCAACCCTAACCCTTACCCTAACCCTAACACTAAACCTAACACTAACCCTAACCACTAACCCTAAACTTAACCCTAACCCTAACCCTAACACTTAACCTTACCCTTACCCTAACCCTAACCCTAAACTTCATGCTAACCATAACCCTATCCCTAACCCTTACCCTAACCCTAACCCTAACCCTAATACTTACCGTTACCCTAACCCTAACCCTATCCCAAACATTTACGCTTACCCTAACATTAACATTAACCCTAACGCTAACAATAACACTAAACCTTACCCTTACCCTAAACCTAACCCCTAACCCGAACGCTAACCATAACCCTAACCCTTACCTTTATGCTAACCCTAACCCTTACCCTAAACCTAACGCTTACCCTAACCCTAACCCTTATCCTTAAACTAACCTTAACCTTAACCTTAACCTCAACCCTAAACCTAACCCTTACCCTAACACTTACCCTAACCATACCGCTAACATTAACCCTAACCCTAACCCTAACCCTAACACTTAAACTTATTTTAACCCTAACCCTAACTTTAACACTTACCCTAACCCTAACCGTAACCCTAACACTAATCCTAACTCTTATCCTTACCCTAACCCTAACCCTTAACCTAACACTAACCCTAACCGTAACCCTAACCCTAACCCTAACCCTAACCCTTACCCTTATCCTTGCCCTAACCCTAACCCTAAACTTAATGCTAATCATAACCCAAAACCTAACACTTACCCTAACCCTAACCCTAACACTAATCCTTACCATAAACCTAACCCTACCCCTAACCCATACCCTTTCCCTAAACCTACCCTAACCCTAATCCTAACCCTTACCCTTACCCAAACCCTAACCCTAAACCTAACCCTAACCCTAACCCTAAACCTAACCTTAAACCTAACCTTAACCCTAACCCTAACCCTAACCCTTACCGTTTCCCTAACCCTCACCCTAAACCTAACCCCAACCCTAACCCTAAACCTTACCCTTACCCCCACCCTAACTCTAAACCTAACCCTAACACTAACCCTAACCCTAACACTTACCCTAACCCTAAACCTAACCCAAACCCTAACCTTAACCCTAACCCTAACCCTAACCTTAACCTCAACCCTAAACCTAACCCTAACCCTAACCCTCACCCTAACACTTACCCTAACCCTAACCCCTAACCCTAACCTTAAACATAACCCTAACACTTACCCTTACCTAACCCTAACCCTAACCCTAACACTTACCCTAACCCTAACCCTAACCCTAACACTTACCCTAACCCTAACCCTAACCCTAACACTTACACTTACCCTAAACCTAACCCTAACCTGAACCCCAACCCTAAACCTAACCTAACCCTTTCCCTAACACTTACCCTAACCTTAACCCTACCCCTAAGTCTAACACTTACCCTTACCCTAACCCTAACCCTATCCCTAAACTTTACCCTAACCCTAACACTAACCCTAACACTTACGCTTACAATAACCCTAACCCTAACCGTTGCTGTAACCCTAAATCTAACCCTAACCCTAACCCTACCCTAACCCTAACCATAACCCTTACCCTAACCCTACCCCTAACGCTAATGCTTACCCTTAACCTAACCCCAAACCTAACCTTAACCCCAACCCTAAACCTAACCCGATCCCTTACCCTTACCCTAATCCTAACCCTAAACCGAACCCTAACCCTAACCTTAACCCTAACCCTAAACCTAACCCTAACCCTTACCCTTACCCTCACCCTAACCCTAAACTTAAGTCCAACCCTAAACCTAACCCTAACCCTAACCCTAACCCGTACCCTATACCTAACCCTAACCCTAACCCTAACACTTACGCTTACACTAACCCTAACCCTAACCCTAACCCTTATCCTCACCATAAACCTAACCCTAAACCTTACCCTTACCCTAACGCTAACCCTAACTCTAACCCTAACCCTAACCCTAACCCTAACCCTTACCCTAACCCTAACCCTAATGTCAACCTTAATCCTAACCCTAGCCCTTACCCTAACCCTAACCCTAAACCTAACCCTAACCCTAAACCTAACCCTTACCCATAATCTAACAATAACCCTAAACCTAACCCTAACCCTAACCCTAACCCCTAACCCTAACCCTAACCCTAACCCTTACCATTAACCTAAACCTAACCCTAACCCTAACCCTAACACTTACCTTAAACCTAACCCTAACCCTAATCCTTACCCTGACCCTAACCCTAACATTACCTAAACCCCATCCCTAAACCTAACTCTAACCCTAACCCTTACCCTAACACTTACCCAAACCCTAACCAAAACCGTAACCCTAACCCTAACCCTAAACTTACCCTTACCCTAACCCTAAACCTATCCCTAACCAATACCCTAACCCTAACCTTAACCCTAACCCTAACCCTAACCCTTACCCTAACCCTAACCCTAACACTAACCCTAATACTTACCCTTACCCTAACCCTAACCCTAACCCTAACTTACCCTTACCCTAACCCTAACCCTAACCCTAACCGTACCCCTAACCCTAACCCTATCCCTAACACTTACCCTTACCATAACCCTAACCTTAACCCTAACCCTAATAACCCTAAATCTTACCCTTACCCTAACCCTAACCCCTAACCCTAATCCTAACCCTAACCCTAACCCTTACCCTTACCCTAACCCTAACCCTTACCTAACCTAACGCTTACCCTTATCCTTATCATAACCCTAACCCTTACCGTAACCCTAACGCTTACCCTAACCCTAACCCTTACCCTTACCCTAACCGTAACCTGAACCTTAACCTCAACCCTAAACCTAACCCTAACCCTAACCCTACCCTAACACTTACACTAACCCTAACCCTAACCCTAACCCTAACCCTAAACCTTATCCTTACCCTCACCCTAACTCTAATCCTAACCCTAACACTAATCCTAATCCTAACAATTAACCCTAACCCTAAACCTAACCCTTACCCTTACCCAAACCATAACCCTAAACCTAACCCTAACCCTAACCCTAACCCTTACAATTACTCTAACCCCAACCCTAAACCTAACCCTAACCCTAACCCTAACCCTAACCCTAACCCTAACCCTTACACTAACCCTAACCCTAAACCTAACATTAACCCTAACCCTAACCCTTACCCTTACCCTAACCGTAACCTGAACCTTAACCTCAACCCTAAACCTAACCCTAACCCTAACCCTACCCTAACACTTACACTAACCCTAACCCTAACCCTAACCCTAACCCTAAACCTTATCCTTACCCTCACCCTAACTCTAATCCTAACCCTAACACTAATCCTAATCCTAACAATTAACCCTAACCCTAAACCTAACCCTTACCCTTACCCAAACCATAACCCTAAACCTAACCCTAACCCTAACCCTAACCCTTACAATTACTCTAACCCCAACCCTAAACCTAACCCTAACCCTAACCCTAACCCTAACCCTAACCCTTACACTAACCCTAACCCTAAACCTAACATTAACCCTAACCCTAATCCTTACGCTTACCCTAATGCTAACCCAAAACTAACCGTAACCCTAACCCTTACCCTTACCCTACCCCTAAACCTACCCTAACCATAACCCTAACCCTTACCCTTACCCAAACACTAACCCTAAACCTAACCCTAACCCTAACCCTAACCCTTACCCTAACCCTAACCCTCACCCTAACCCTAACCCTAAACTTACCCTAAACATAACCCTAACCCTAACCCCTAACCCTTACCCTAACCCTAACCCTAACCCTAAACCTTATCCTTACCCTAACCCTAACCTAACTCTAACCGTAACCCTAACCCTAAACCTAACCCTTACCCTAACCCTAACCCTAACCCTAACCCTTACCGTTACCCAAACCCTAACCCTAAACCTAACCCTAACCCTAACCCTAACCCTAACCCTAACCTTAAACCTAACCCAAAACCTCACCATTACGCTTTCCCTAACCCTAACCCTAAACCTAACCATAACCCTAACCCTAAACCTTACCCTTACCCTCACCCTAACCCTAACACTAACCCTAACCCTAACACTTAACCCTAACCCTAAACCTATCCCTTACCCTTACCTTAACCCTAACCCTAACCCTAACCCTAACTCTTACCCTAACCGTAACCCTAACCCTAACCCTTACCGTTACCCTAACCCTAACTCTAACCTTAACCATAATCCTAAACCTAACCCTAACCCAAACCCTAACCCTTACCCTTACCCTAACGGTAAACCTAACCCTAACCCTAACACTTACCCTTACCCTAACCCTAACCCTATCCCTAACACTTACCCTAACCCTAACCCTAACCCTAACCCTAACACTTACAATTACCCTAACCCTGACCCTAACCTAAACCCCAACCCTAAACCTAACCTAACCTAACCCTTTCCCTAACACTTACCCTAACCCTAACCCTACCCCTAAGGCTAACACTTACCCTTACCCTAACCCTAACCCTATCCCTACACTTTACCCTAAACCTAACCCTAACCCTAACACTTACGCTTACAATAACCCTAACCCTAACCCTAACCCTTACTGTAACCCTAAATCTAACCCTAACACTAACCCTACCCTAACCCTAACCCTAACCCTTACCCTAACCCTAACCCTAACGCTAATGCTTACCCTTAAACTAACCCCAAACCTAACCTTAACCCCAACCCTAAACCTAACCCTAAACCTAACCCTAACCCTTACCCTTACCCTAATCTTAACCCTAAACCGAACTCTAAACCTAACCTTAACCCTAACCTTAACCCTAACCCTAACCCTAACCCTTACCCTTACCCTAACCCTAACCCTAACCTTAACCCCAACCCTAAACCTAACCCTAACCCTAACCGAAACCTTACCCTATACCTAACCCTAACCCTAACCCTAACACTTACGCTTACACTAACCCTAACCCTAACCCTAACCCTTATCCTAACCCTAACCCTAACCCTTACCCTTACCCTTACTCTAACCCTAACCCTAAACTTAATGCTAACCATAACCCTAAACCTAACCTTTACCCTAACCCTAACCCTGACCCTAATCCTTACCCTAACCCTAACCCTAACCCTAAAGCATAACCTTTCCCTAAACCTAACCTAACCCTAACCCTTACCCTTACCCAAACCCTAACCCTAAACTAACCCTAACCCCAAACCTAACCCTAACCCTAACCTTAACCCTAACCCTAACCCTAACCTTAACCCTTTCCCTAACCCTAACGCTAAACCTAACCCTAACCCTAACCCTAAACCTTATCCTTACCCTCACCCTAACTCTAATCCTAAACCTAACACTAATCCTAATCCTAACAATTAACCCTAACCCTAAACCTAACCCTAACCCTTACCCAAACCCTAACCCTAAACCTAACCCTAAACCTAACCCTAACCCTAACCCTTACTCTAACCCTAACCCTAAACCTAACATTAACCCTAACCCTAATCCTTACGCTTACCCTAACCCTAACCCAAACCTAACCGTATCCCAAACCCTAGACCTTACCCTATCCCTAAACCTACCCTAACCCTAACCCTAACCCTTACCCTTACCCAAACACTAACCCTAAATCTAACACTAACCCTAACCCTAACCCTAACCCTAAACCTAACCCTTACCCTAACCCTAACCCTAACCCTAACCCTAACCCTTACCGTTACCCAAACCCTAACCCTAACACTAACCCTAACCCTAACCCTAAACTTAACCTTAAACCTAACCCTAACCCTAACCCTTACGCTTTCCCTAACCCTAACCCTAAACCTAACCATAACCCTAACCCTAAACCTTACCTTACCCTCACCCTAACCCTAACACTAACCCTAACCCTAACACTTAACCCTAAACCTAAACCTATCCCTTACCCTTTCCCTAACCCTAACCCTAACCCTAACACTTACCCTAACCCTAACCCTACCCCTAACCCTAACCCTAACACTTACAATTACCCTAACCCTAACCCTAACCTAAACCACAACCCTAAACCTAACCTAACCCTAACCATTTCCCTATCCCTAAACTTTACCCTAACCCTAACCCTAACCCTAACACTTATGCTTACAATAACCCTAACCCTAACCCTAACCCTTACTGTAACCCTAAATCTATCCCTAACCCTAACCCTACCCTAACCCTAACCCTAACCCTTACCCTAACCCTAACCCTTACCCTAACCCTAACCCTAACGCTAATGCTTACCGTTAACCTAAACCCAAACCTAACCTTAACCCCAACCCTAAACCTAACCCTAAACCTAACCCTAACCCTTACCTTACCCTAATCCTAACCCTAAACCGAACCCAACCCTAACCTTAACGCTAACCCTAACCCTAACCCTAACCCTTACCCTTACCCTAACCCTAACCCTAACCTTAACCCCAACCCTAAACCTAACCCTATCCCTAACCCTAACCCTTACCCTATACCTAACCCTAACCCTAACCCTAACATTTACGCTTACACTAACCCTAACCCTAACCCTAACCCTTACCCTAACCCTAACCCTAACGCTAATGCTTACCCTTAACCTAACCCCAAACCTAACCTTAACCCCAACCCTAAACCTAACCCTAAACCTAACCCTAACCCTTACCCTTACCCTAATCCTAACCCTAAACCGAACCCAACCCTAACCTTAACCCTAACCCTAACCCTAACCCTAACCCTTACCCTTACCCTAACCCTAACCCTAACCTTAACCCCAACCCTAAACCTAACCCTATCCCTAACCCTAACCCTTACCCTATACCTAACCCTAACCCTAACCCTAACATTTACGCTTACACTAACCCTAACCCTAACCCTAACCCTTATCCTAACCCTAAACCTAACCCTAACCCTTACCCTTACCCTAACCCTAACCCTAACTCTAACCCTAACCCTAACCGTAACCCTTACCCTAACCCTAACCCTAATGTCAACCTTAACCCTACCTCTAACCCTTACCCTAACCCTAACCCTAAACCTAACCCTAACCGTAAACCTAACCCTTACCCATAAGCTAACCCTAACCCTAAACCTAA
>JANJXV010000665.1:257500-267500 GCA_024803745.1 Megascapheus bottae
CCCGAACCCTAACCCTAACACTTACCCTAACCCTAACACTAACCCTAACCCTAACCCTAACCCTAACTCTTATCCTTACCCTAACCCTAACCCTAAACCTAACACTAACCCTAACCCCTAACCCTAACCGTAACCGTAACCCTAACCCTAAACCTTAACCTTAACTTTACCCTAACCCTAACCCTAAACTTAATGCTAACCATAACCCTAAACCTAACCCTTCCCCTAACCCTAACCCTAATCCTTACCCTAACCATAAGCCTAACCCTAACCCATACCCTTTCCCTAAACATACCCTAACCCTAACACTAACCCTTACCCTTACCCAAAACTTAACCCTAAACCTAAACCTCACCCTAACCCAAATCCTAACACTAACCCTAAACTTAATCCTAACCCTAACCCAAACACTTACCCTTTCCCTAACCCTAACCCTAAACCTAACTGTTACCCTAACCCTAAACCTTACCCTTACCCTCACCCTAACTCTAACCCTAAACCTAACACTAACCCTAACCCTAACACTTAACCCTAACCCTAAACCTAACCCTTACCCTTACCCTAACCGTAACCCTCACCCTAACCCTAACTCTTACCCTAACCCTAACCCTAACACTAACCCTTACCGTTACCCTAACCCTAAACCTAACCTTAACCCCAATCCTAAACCTAACCCTAACCATAACCCTAACCCTAACCCTTACCCTTATGCTATACCTAATCCTAACCCTAACACTTTCCTTCCCCTAACCCTAACCCTTATCCTAACCCTAACCCTAACCCTTAACCTAACCCTACCACTAACCCTAAGCCCTAACCTTAACCCTTACCCTAACCCTAACCCTAAACATAAACCTAACACTTACCCTTACCCTCACCCTAACTCTAACTCTAACCCTAACCCCAACCCTAACTCTAACCCTTACCCTAACCCTAAACCTTACTCTAACCCTAACCCTAACCTCAAACTTAAAACTAAACCTAACCCTACCCCTCACCCTTACCCTAACACTAACCCTAACCCTACCCCTAACACTAAACCTTACCCTAACCCTAACCTGTACCCTAACCCTAAACGTAACACTAAACTCAAACTTAACCCTAACCCTAACCCTTACCCTAACCCTAACCCTAACATCACCCGTAACCCTAACTCTAACCCTAACCCTAACAATAACCCTTACCCTAACCCTAACCCTAAACCTAACCCTAAACCTAACCCTAACCCTTACTCTTACCCTAACCCTAACGCTAAACCTAACCCTAACCCTAACCCTGACCCCTAAACCTAACGCTAACGCTAACCCTAACCCTTACCCTTACCCTAACCCTAACCCTAACCCTATCACTTACCCTAACCCTAACCCTAACCCTAAACCTTACCCTTACCCTAACCCTAAGCCTAACCTGAAACCTAATCCTAAACCTAACCCTAACCCTAACCCTTACCCTAAAACTTACCCTAACCCTAACCCTAACCCTAACACTTACCCTTACCCTAACCCTAACGCTATCCCTAACCCTTACCCTTACCCTAACCTTAACCTTAACCTTAACAATAACCCTAAACCTTACCCTTACCCTAATTCTTACCCTAAACTTAACCCTACCCTAACACTCACCCTAACACTAACCCCTAACCCTAACTATAACCCTAATCCTAACCCCTAACATGAACCCTAACCCTAACCCTAACCCTTACTCTAACCCTAACCCTAACCCTACCTTCAACATTAACCCTAACACTAATCCTAAACCTAACCCTAAACCTACCCCTAACCTTACCCTTAACCTAACCCTAACACTAAACCTAACCCTAACCCTAACCCTAATCCGTAACCCTAACGCTAAACCTAACCCTAACACTTACCCTAACCCTAACCCTTACCCTATCCCTAAACCTTACTCTAAAACTAACCCTAAACTCAACCTTAACCTTAACCCTAACCCTAACTCTACCCCTTACCCTCACCCTAACCCTAACCCTAACACTATCCCTAACCCTAACCCTTACCCTAACCCTAACCTGTACTCTAACCCTAAACGTCACCCTAACCTCAACCTTAACCTTAACCCTGACCCTAACCCTTACAGTAACCCTACCCCTAAACCTAACCCTAACCCTTACCCTCACCCCAACCCTAACCCTAACCCTAACCCTTACCCTCACCCTAACCCTAACCCTAACCCCTAACTCTAACCCTAAGCCTAATCCTTACCCTTACCCTAACCCTAACCCTAACACTTACCCTAACCCTAACCCTAACCCTAACCCTTACCCTTACAGTAACCCTAACCCTAACCTGAACCCCAACCGTAAACCTAACCCTAACCCTAACCCTTTCCCTAACAGTAACACTAACCCTTACCCTAACCCTAAAGCTAAAACTTACACTTACCCTAACCCTAAACCTATCCCTAACCTTTACCCTGACCCTAACCCTAACCCTAACCCTAACACTTACGCTTACAATAACCCTAACCCTAATCCTAACCCTTACCCTAACCCTAAATCTAACCCTAACCCTAACTCTACAGTAACCGTAACCCTATCCCTAACCCATAACTCTAACCTTTAACCTTACCCTAGCATTAACCCTAACCCTAACCTTACCCTTAGCCTTACCCTAACCCTAAACCTAACTCTAACACTAACCGTAACCCTAAACCTAACCCATACACTAACCCTAACCCTAAACCTTACCCTAACCCTAATCCTAACCCTAACCCTAACCTTAACACTACCCCTAACCCTAACTCTAAACCTTTCCCTTACCCTAACCCTAACCCTAAACCTAACCCTAACCCTAACCCTAACCCTAACATTAACCCTAACCCTAACCATCACCCTTAACCTTACACTAACCCTAACCCTAAATCTAACACTAACACTAACCCTAACCCTAACCCTTACCCTTACACTAAACCTAACCATAAACTTAACCCTAACCCTAACACTAACCCCTACACCTAACCCTAAACCTAACCCTTACCCTTATCCTAACCCTAACTCTAACCCTAACACTTAACCTTCCCCTAACCCCTACCCTAACCTAAATCCAACCCTAACCATTACCCTAAACCTAACCCTAACCCTAACCCTTACCCTTACCCGAAACCTAAACCTAACCTTATCCCTCACCCTAACCCTTACTCTAAATCTAACCCTAACCCTAACTCTAACCCTAACCCTAAACCTAAACCTAACACATATCCTTACCCTAACCCTAACCCTAACCGTAAGACTAAACCTAACCTTAACCCTAACCCTAACCCTAACCCTTACCCTAACCCTAACCCTAACGCTAACCCTTACCCTTAACCTAACCCCAACCCTAACCTTAACCCCAACCCGAAACCTAACATTAAACCTAACCCTAACCCTTACCCTTACCCTAATCCTAACCCTAAACCTAACCCTAATCCTAACCTTAATCCTAACCCTAACCCTAAACCTTACCCTTACCCTAACACTAACCCTAACCTTAACACCAACCCTAAACCTAAGCCTAACCTTAAACCTTACTCTAACCCTAACCCTAACCTCAACCTTAACCCTAACCGTAACCGTAACCCTAACCCTAACCTTAACCCTAACCCTAACCCTAACCCTTACACTTTTCCTAACCCTAACCCTAAACCTAACCCTAACCCTAACCCTTACCCTATCCCTAACCCTAACCCTAACCGTAACACTTACGCTTAAACTAACCCTAACCCTAACCCTAAGCCTTATCCTAACACTAAACCTAACCCTAACCCTAACCCTAAACCTTACCCTATCCCGAAACCTAACCCTAACCCTAACACTTACGCTTACCCTTATCCTAACCCTAACCCTAACTCTAACCCTAACCCTAACTCTAACCCTAACTTTTACCCTAACCCTATCCCTAAACCTTACTCTAACCCTAACCCTAACCTCAACCTTAAACCTAACCCTAACCCTAACCCAAACGCTAACTCTTACCCTAACCCTAACCCTAACCCTAACCCTCACTGTTAACCAAAACCTAACCCTAATCTTAAGGCCAAACCTAAACCTAAACCTAACCCTAAACCTAACCCTTACCCTTACCCTAACGCTAAAAGTAACCCTAACCCTAACAGTTTCCCTTACCCTAACCCTAACCCTAACCCTTATCATAACCCTAACCCTAACCCTAACCCTTAACCTAACCCTAACACTACCGCTAACCCCTAAACCTAACCCTAACCCTAACCCTAACCCTAACACATAACCTTACCCTAACCCTAACCCTAAACCTAACCGTAACCATAACCTAAACCTAATGTAACCCTAACCCTAACCCTAACCCTAAGCATAACCCTAACCCTAACCTTAATAATTAAACCTACCCTAACCCTAAACCTAACCTTAACCCAAATCCTAAACCTAACCCTAACCCTAACCCTAACCCTAATCCTAACCCTAACTCTTACCCTTACCTAAATCTAACCCTAACCCTAAACCCTACCCTAACCCTTACCCTAACCCTAACCCTTACCCTAACCATAACCCTTTCCCTAACCCTAACCCTAACCCTAACTCTAACCCTAACCCTAACCCTAACCCTTACCCTAACCCTAACCATACACCTTACTCTAACCCTAACCCTAATCTCAACCTTAACCCTAACCCTAACCCTACCCATTAGCCTTACCCTAACCCTAACCCGAACCCTACCCCTAACCCTAAACCTTACCCTAACCCTAATCCTAAACCTAACCCTAACGCTAACCGTAACCCTACCTCAACCTTAACCCTAACCCTAATCCTTACCCTTACCCTAACCCTAACCCTAACCTTAACCTCAACCCTAAACCTAACCCTAACCCTAACCCTCACCCTAACACTTACCCTAACCCTAACCCCTAACCCTAACCTTAAACATAACCATAACACTTACCCTTACCCTAACCCTAACCCTAACCCTAACACTTACCCTAACCCTAACCCTAACCCTAACACTTACCCTAACCCTAACCCTAACCCTAACACTTACACTTACCCTAAACCTAACCCTAACCTGAACCCCAACCCTAAACCTAACCTAACCCTAACCCTTTCCCTAACACTTACCCTAACCCTAATCATAACCCTAAGTCTAACACTTACCCTTACCCTAACCCTAACCCTATCCCTAAACTTTACCCTAACCCTAACCCTAACCCTAACACTTACGCTTACAATAACCCTAACCCTAACCGTAACTGTAACCCTAAATCTAACCCTAACCCTAACCCTACCCTAACCCTAACCCTAACCCTTACCCTAATCCTAACCATAACGCTAATGCTTACCCTTAACCTAACCCCAAAATTAACCTTAAACCCAACCCTAAACCTAACCCTATCCCTTACCCTTACCCTAATCCTAACCCTAAACCGAACCCTAACCCTAACCTTAACCCTAACCCTAAACGTATCCCTAACCCTTACCCTTACCCTCACCCTAACCCTAACACTTACGCTTACACTAACCCTAACCCTAACCCTAACCCTTATCCTCACCCTAAACCTAACCCTACCCCTTAACCTTACCCTAACCCTAACCCTAACTCTAACCCTAACCCTAACCCTAACCCTAACCCTTACCCTAACCCTAACCCTAATGTCAACCTTAACCCTAACCCTAACCCTTACCCTAACCCTAACCCTAAACCTAACCCTAACCCTAAACCTAACCCTTACCCATAATCTAACCCTAACCCTAAACCTAACCCTAACACTAACCCTAACCCCTAACCCTAACCCTAACCCTAACCCTTACCATTAACCTAAACCTAACCCTAACCCTTACCCTAACACTTACCCTAAACCTAACCCTAACCCTAATCCTTACACTGACCCTAACCCTAACATTACCTAAACCCCATCCCTAAACCTAACTCTAACCCTAAACCTTACCCTTACCATAACCCTAACCCTAACTCTAACCCTAACCCTAACCCTAACCCTTACCCTAACCCTAACCCTAATGTCAACCTTAACCCCAACCCTAACCCTTACCCTAACCCTAACCCTAAACCTAACCCTAACCCTAAACCTAACCCTTACCCCTAATCTAACCCTAAACCTAAACCTAATCCTAACCCTAACCCCTAACCCTAACCCTAACCCTAACCCTAACCCTTACCATTAACCTAAACCTAACCCTAACCCTAACCCTAACACTTACCCTAAACCTAACACTAACCCTAATCCTTACCCTGACCCTAACCCTAACATTACCTAAACTCCATCCCTAAACCTAACTCTAACCCTAACCCTTACCCTAACACTTACCCAAACCCTAACCAAAACCGTAACCCTAACCCTAAACCTAAACTTATCCTTACCCTAACCCTAACCCTATCCCTAACCAATACCCTAACCATAACCTTAACCCTAACCCTAACCCTAACCCTTACCCTAACCCTAACCCTAACACTAACCCTAATACTTACCGTTACCCTAACCCTAACCCTAACCCTAACTTACCCTTACCCTAACCCTAACCCTAACCCTAAACCTACCCCTAACCCTAACCCTATCCCTAACACTTACCCTTACCCTAACCCTAACCTTAACCCTAACCCTAATAACCCTAAATCTTACTCTTACCCTAACCCTAACCCCTAACCCTAATCCTAACCCTAACCCTAACCCTTACCCTTACCCTAACCCTAACCCTTACCTAACTTAACGCTTACCCTTATCCTTATCATAACCCTAACCCTTACCCTAACCCTAACGCTTACCCTAACCCTACCCCTTACCCTTACCCTAACCGTAACCTGAACCTTAACCTCAACCCTAAACCTAACCCTAACCTTAACCCTACCCTAACACTTACCCTAACCCTAACCCTAAACCTAACCCTAAACCTTATCCTTACCCTCACCCTAACTCTAATCCTAACCCTAAACCTTACCATTACCCTAACCCCAACCCTAAACCTAACCCTAACCCTAAGCCTTACTCTAACCCTAACCCTAAACCTAACATTAACCCTAACCCTAACCCTTACGCTTACCCTAACCCTAACCCAAAACTAACCGTAACCCTAACCCTAACCCTTACCCTATCCCTAAACCTACCCTAACCATAACGCTAACCCTTACCCTTACCCAAACACTAACCCTAAACCTAACCCTAACCCTAACCCTAACCCTTACCCTAACCCTAACCCTAAACTTACCCTAAACATAACCCTAACCCTAACCCCTAACCCTTACCCTAACCCTAACCCTAACCCTAAACCTTATCCTTACCCTAACCCTAACCTAACTCTAACCGTAACCCTAACCCTAAACCTAACCCTTACCCTAACCCTAACCCTAACCCTTACCGTTACCCAAACCCTAAACCTAAACCTAACCCTAACCCTAACCCTAACCCTAACCTTAAACCTAACCCAAACCCTCACCCTTATGCTTTCCCTAACCCTAACCCTAAACCTAACCATAACCCTAAACCTAAACCTTACCCTTACCCTCACCCTAACCCTAACACTAACCCTAACCCTAACACTTAACCCTAACCCTAAACCTATCCCTTACCCTTACCTTAATCCTAACCCTAACCCTAACCCTAACTCTTACCCTAACCGTAACCCTAACCCTAACCCTTACCGTTACCCTAACCCTAACTCTAACCTTAACCATAATCCTAAACCTAACCCTAACCCAAACCCTAACCCTTACCCTTACCCTAACGCTAAACCTAACCCTAACCCTAACACTTACCCTTACCCTAACCCTAACCCTATCCCTAACACTTACCATAACCCTAACCCTAACCCTAACCCTAACACTTACAATTACCCTAACCCTGACCCTAACCTAAACCCCAACCCTAAACCTAAACTAACCTAATCCGTTCCGTAACACTTACCCTAACCCTAACCCTACCCCTAAGGCTAACACTTACCCTTACCCTAACCCTAACCCTATCCCTAAACTTTACCCTAAACCTAACCCTAACCCTAACACTTAGGCTTACAATAACCCTAACCCTAAACCTAACCCTTACTGTAACCCTAAATCTAACCCAAACCCTAACCCTACCCTAACCCTAACCCTAACCCTTACCCTAACCCTAACCCTAACGCTAATGCTTACCCTTAACCTAACCCCAAACCTAACCTTAACCCCAACCCTAAACCTAACCCTAAACCTAACCCTAACCCTTACCCTTACCCTAATCCTAACCCTAAACCGAACCCAACCCTAACCTTAACCCTAACCTTAACCCTAACCCTAACCCTAACCCTTACCCTTACCCTAACCCTAACCCTAACCTTAACCCCAACCCTAAACCTAACCCTAACCCTAACCGTAACCCTTACCCTATACCTAACCCTCACCCTAACCCTAATACTTACGCTTACACTAACCCTAACCCTAACCCTAACTCTTACCCTTACCCTAACCCTAACCCTAACCCTAACCCTAACCCTTACCCTAACCCTAACCCTAATGTCAACCTTAACCCTAACCCTAAACCTTACCCTAACCCTGACCGTAAACCTAACCCTAACCCTAAACCTAACCCTTACCAATAACCTAACACTAACCCTAAACCTAACAATAACCCTAACCCTAACCCCTAACCCTAACCCTTACCCTTAACCTAAACCTAACCCTAACCCTAACACTTACCCTAAACCTAACCGTAACCAAATCCTTACCCTGACCCTATGCCTAACATTACCTAAACCCCAACCCTAAACCTAACTCTAACCCTAACCCTTACCCTAACACTTACCCAAACCCTAACCAAAATCGTAACCTTAACCCTAACCCTAAACTTACCCTTACCCTAACACTAACCGTATCCCTAACCCTTACCCTAACCCTAACCCTAACACTAACCCTAATACATACTGTTACCCTAACCCTAACCCTAACCCTAACTTACCCTTACCCTAACCCTAACCCTAACACTAACCGTAACCCTAACCCTAACCCTAACCCTAAACCTATCCCTACCACTTTCCCTTACCCTAACCCTAACCTTAACCTTAACCCTAATAACCATAAATCTTAACCTTACCCTAACCCTAATGCCTAACCCTAATCCTAACCCTAACCCTAACCCTTACCCTTACCCTAACACTAACCCTTACCCTAACCCTAACGCTTACCCTTATCCTTATCATAACCCTAACCCTTACCCTAACCCTAACGCTTACCCTAACCCTACCCCTTACTCTTACCCTAACCCTAACCTTAACCTTAACCTCAACCCTAAACCTAACCCTAACCCTAACCCTACCCTAACACTTACCCTAACCCTAACCCTAACCCTAACACTTACCCTTACTCTAACCCTAACCCTAACCCTAACCCTAACCCTTAGCCTTACCCTAACAGTAACCCTAAACCTAACCCTAACCCTACCCTAACACTTACCCTAACCCTAACCCTAACCCTAACCCTAACACTTACCCTTACTCTAACCCTAATCATAACCCTAACACTTACCCTAAACCTAACCCTAAACCTAACACTAACCCTAAAACCTAACCATAACCGTAACCCTAACCCTAACCCTAACCCTTACACTTACCCTTACTCTAACCCTACCCCTAAACTTAATGCTAAACATAACCCTAAACCTAACCCTTACCCTAACCCTAACCCTGACCCTAATCCTTACCCTAACCCTAACTCTAACCCTAAACCATAACCTTTCCCTAAACCTAACCTAACCCTAACCCTTACCCTTACCCAAACCCTAACCCTAAATTAACCCTAACCCCAAACCTAACCCTAACCCTAACCTTAACCCTAACCCTAACCCTAACCTTAACCCTTTCCCTAACCCTAACCCTAAACCTAACCCTAACCCTAACCCTAAACCTTATCCTTACCCTCACCCTAACTCTAATCCTAAACCTAACACTAATCCTAATCCTAACAATTAACCCTAACCCTAAACCTAACCCTTACAATTACCCAAACCCTAACCCTAAACCTAACCCTAAACCTAACCCTAACCCTAACCCTTACTC
>JANJXV010000665.1:275000-282500 GCA_024803745.1 Megascapheus bottae
CTAACCCTAAACCTAACCCTTACCCTAACCCTAACCCTAACCATAAGCCTTACCGTTACCCAAACCCTAACCCTAACCCTAACCCTAACCTTAAATCTAAACCAAACCCTAACCCTTACACTTTCCCTAACCCTAACCCTAAACCTAACCCTAACCCTAACCCTAAACCTTACCCTTACCCTCACCCTAACCCTAACACTAACCCTAACCCTAACCCTAACCCTAACCCTTACCCTAACCCTAACCCTAACCCTAACCCTTATCCTAACCGTAACCCTAACCCTTACCCTTACCCTAATCCTAACCCTAAACCGAACCCTAACCCTAACCTTAACCCTAACCCTAATCCTAACCCTAACCCTAAGCGTAACCCTTACCCTATACCTAGCCCTAACCCTAATCCTAACACTTATGCTTACACTAAACCTAACCCTAACCCTAACCCTTATCCTAACCCTAAACCTAACCCTAACCCTTACCCTTACCCTAACCCTAACCCTAACTCTAACCCTAACCTTAACCTAACCCTAAACCTTACCCTAACACTTACCCAAACCCTAACCAAAACCGTAACCCTAACCCTAACCCTAAACTTACCCTTACCCTAACACTAAACCTATCCCTAACCCTTACCCTAACCCTAACCCTAACACTAACCCTAATACTTACTGTTACCCTAACCCTAACCCTAACCCTAGCTTACCCTTACCTTAACCCTAACCCTAACCCTAACCCTACCCCTAACCCTAACCCTATCACTAACATTTACCCTTACCCTAACCCTAACCTTAACCTTAACCCTAATAACCCTAAATCTTACCCTTACCCTAATCCTAACCCCTAAAACTAATCCTCACCCTAACCCTAACCCTTACCCTTACCCTTACCCTAACCCTAACGCTTACCCTAACCCTACCCCTTACCCTTACCCTAACCCTAACCTTAACCTTAACCTCAACCCTAAACCTAACCCTAACCCTAACCCTACCCTAACACTTACCCTAACCCTAACCCTAACCCTAACCCTAACACTTACCCTTACTCTAACCCTAACCCTAACCCTAACACTTACACTAAACGTAACCCTAAACCTAACACTAACCCTAACCCCTAAACCTAACCATAACCCTAACCCTAACCGTAACCCTAAACTTAATGCTAACCATAACCCTAAACCTAACCCTTACCCTAACCCTAACCCTGACACTAATCCTTAGCCTAACCCTAACACTAAACCATAACCTTTCCCTAAACCTACCCTAACCCTAACCCTAACCCTTATCCTTACCCAAACCCTAACCCTAAACCTAACCCTAACCCCAAACCTAACCCTTACCCTAACCTTAACCCTAACCCTAACCCTAACCTTAACCCTTTCCCTAACCCGAACCCTAAACCTAACCCTAACCCTAAACCTTATCCTTACCCTCACCCTAAATCTAATCCTAACCCTAACACTAAATCTAATCCTAACAATTAACCCTAACCCTAAACCTAACCCTTACCCTTACCCAAACCCTAACCCTTACCATTACCCTAACCCTAACCCTAAACCTAACCCTAACCCTAACCCTAACCCTAACCCTTACTCTAACCCTAACCCTAAACCTAACATTAACCCTAACCCTAATCCTTACGCTTACCCTAACCCTAACCCAAACCTAACCGTAACCCTAACCCTAACCCTTACCCTATCCCTAAACCTACCCTAAACCTAAACCTAACCCTAACCCCTAACCCTTATCCTAACCCTTTCCCTACCCCTAACCCTAAACCTAACCATAACCCTAACCCTAAACCTTACCCTTACCCTCACCCTAACCCTAACACTAACCCTAACCCTAACACTTAACCCTAACCCTAAACCTATCTCTTAACCTTACCCGAACCCTAACCCTAACCCTAACCCTAACTCTTACCCTAACCCTAACCCTAACCCTTACCGTTACCCTAACCCTAACTCTAACCTTAACCCCAATCCTAAACCTAACCCTAACCCAAAACCTAACCCTTACCCTTACCCTAACGCTAAACCTAACCCTAACCCTAACACTTACCCTTACCCTAACCCTAACCCTAACCCTAACACTAACCCTAACCCTAACCCTAACCCTAACACTTACAATTACCCTAACCCTAACCCTAACCTAAATCCCAACCCTAAACCTAACCTAACCCTAACCCTTTCCCTAACACATACCCTAACCCTAACCCTACCCCTAAGGCTAACACTTAACCTTACCCTAACCCCAACCCTATCCCTAAACTTTACCCTAACCCTAAACCTAACACTAACACTTACGCTTACAATAACCCTAACCCTAACCCTAACCCTTACTGTAACCCTAAATCTATCCCTAACCCTAACCCTACCCTAACCCTAACCCTAACCTTAAACCTAACCCTAACCCTAACCCTTACCCTTTCCCTAACCCTAACCCTAAACCTAACCATAACCCTAACCCTAAACCTTACCGTTACCCTCACACTAACCCTAACACTAACCCTAACCCTAACACTTAACCCTAACCCTAAACCTATCCCTTACCCTTACTATAACCCTAACCATAACCCTAACCCTAACCCTTACCGTTACACTAAGCCTAACTCTAACCTTAACCACAATCCTAAACCTAACACTAACCCAAACCCTAACCCTTACCCTTACCCTAACGCTAAACCTAACCCTAACCCTAAAACTTAACCTTACCCTAACCCTAACCCTAACACTTACCCTAACCCTAACCCTAACCCTAACCCTAACACTTACAATTACCCTAACCCTAACCCTAACCTAAACCCCAACCCTAAACCTAACCTAACCCTAACCCTTTCCCTAACCCTTACCCTAACCCTAACCCTATCCCTAAACTTTACCCTAACCCTAACCCTAACCCTAACACTTACGCTTACAATAACCCTAACCCTAACCCTAACCCTTACTGTAACCCTAAATCTATCCCTAACCCTAACCCTACCCTAACCCTAACCGTAACCCTTACCCTAACCCTAACCCTTACCCTAACCCTAACCCTAACGCTAATGCTTACCCTTAACCTAACCCCAAACCTAACCTTAACCCCAACCCTAACACTAACCCTAACCCTAACCCTTACCCTTACCCTAATCCTAACCCTAAACCGAACCCTAACCGTAACCTTAACCCTAACCCTAACCCCAAGCCTTACCCTTACCCTAACCCTAACCCTAACCTTAACCAAACTCTAAACCTAACCCTAACCCTAACCCTAACACTTACGCTTACACTAACCCTAACCATAATCCTAACCCTTATACTAACCCTAAACCTAACCCTAACCCTTACCCTTACCCTAACCCTAACCCTAACTCTAACCCTAAACCTAACCCTAAACCTTACCCTAACCCTAACCCTAATGTCAACCTTAACCCTAACCCTAACCCTTACCCTAACCCTAACCCTAAACCTAACCCTAACCCTAAACCTAACACTTACCCATTAGCTAACCCTAACCCTAAACCTAACCCTAACCCTAACCCTAACCCCTAACCCTAACCCTAACCCTTACCCTTAACCTAAACCTAACCCTAACCCTAACCCTTACCCTAAACCTAACCCTAACCCTAATCCTTACCCTGACCCTAACCCAAACATTACCTAAACCCCAACCCTAAACCTAACCCTAACCCTAACCCTTACCCTAACACTTACCCAAACCCTAACCAAAACCGTAACCATAACCCTAACCCTAAACTTACCCTTACCCTAACCCTAACCCTATCCCTAATCCTTACCTTAACCTTAACCCTATCACTAACCCTAATACTTACCGTTACCCTAACCCTAACCCTAACCCTAACTTACCCTTACCCTAACCCTAATCCTAACCCTAACCCTAACCCTACCCCTAACCCTAACCCTATCGCTAACACTTACCCTTACCCTAACCCTAACCCCTAACCCTAATCCTAACCCTAACCCTAACCCTTACCCTTACCCTAAACCTAACCCTTACCCTAACCCTAACGCTTACCCTTATCCTTATCATAACCCTAACCCTTACCCTAAGCCTAACGCTTACCCTAACCCTACCCCTTACCCTTACCCTAACCCTAACCTTAACCTTAACCTCAACCCTAAACCTAACCCTAACCCTAACCCTACCCTAACACTTACCCTAACCCTAACCCTAACCCTAACACTAACACTTACCCTTACTCTAACCCTAACCCTAAACCTAACCCTAACACTTACCCTAACCCTAACCCTAAACCTAACACTAACCCTAACCCCTAACCCTAACCGTAACCCTAACCCTAACCCTAACCCTTACCCTTACCCTTAGTCTAACCCTAACCCTAAACTTAATGCTATCCATAACCCTAAACTTAACCCTTACCCTAACCCTAACCCTGACCCCAATCCTTACCGTAACCCTAACCCTAACCCTAAACCATAACCTTTCCCTAAACCTACCCTGACCCTAACCCTAACCCTTACCCTTACCCAAACCCTAACCCTAAACCTAACCCTAACCCCAAACCTAACGCGAACCCTAAACTTAACCCTAACCCTAACCCTAAACTTTACCCTTTCCCTAAACCTAACCCTAAACCTAACCCTAACCCTAAACCTAAACCTTATCCTTACCCTCACCCTAACTCTAATCCTAACCCTAACACTAATCCTAATCCTAACACTTAACCCTAACCCTAAACCTAACCCAAACCCTTACCCTAACGCTAACCCTAACCCTAATCCTAACCCTAAAAATAACACTTACCCTAACCCTAAACTTACCCTTACCCTAACCCTAACCCTATCCTTAACCCTTACCCTAACCCTAACCCTAACACTAACCCTAATACTTACCGTTACCCTAACCCTAACCCTAACCCTAAGCCTAACTTACCCTTACCCTAACCCTAACCCTAACCCTAACCCTAACCCTACCCCTAACCCTAACCCTACGCCTAACACACTTACGCTAACCCTAACCTTAACCCTAACCCTAATAACCCTAAATCTTACCCTTACCCTAACCCTAACCCCTAACCCTAATCATAACCCACACCCTAACCCTTACCCTTACCCTAACCCTAACCCTTATCCTTACCCTAACGCTTACCCTAACCCTAAACCTTACCCTTACCCTAACCCTAACCTTAACCTTAACCTCAACCCTAAACCTAACCCTAACCCTAACCCTACCCTAACACTTACCCTAACCCTAACCCTAACCCTAACCCTAAACCTTATCCTTACCCTCACCTAACTCTAATCCTAACCCTAACATTAATCCTAATTCTAACAATTAACCCTAACCCTAAACCTAACCCTTACCTTTACCCAAACCCTAACCCTAAACCTAACCCAACCCTAACCCTAACCCTTACCTTTACCCTAACCCCAACGTTACTAACCTAACCCTAACCCTAACCCTAACCCTTACTCTAACCCTAACCCTAAACCTAACATTAACCCTAACCCTAATCCTTACACTTACCCTAACCCTAACCCAAACCTACCGTAACCCTAACCCTAACCCTTACCCCAAACCCTAACCCTAAACCTAACCCTAACCCTAACCCTAACCCTTACTCTTACCCTAACTCTAAACCTAAACCTAACATTAACCCTAACCCTAACCCTTACTCTAACCCTAACCCTAAACCTAACATTAACCCTAACCCTAATCCTTATGCTTACCCTAACCCTAACCCAAACCTAACGCTAACCCTAACCCTAACCCTTACCCTATCCCTAACCCTACACTAACCCTAACCCTAACCCTTACCCTTACCCAAACCCTAACCCTAAACCAAACCCTAACCCTAACCCTAACCCTTATCCTAACCCTAACACTAACCCTAACCCTTACCCTAACCCTAACCCTAACCCTAACCCTTATCCTTACCCTAACCCTAACCTAACTCTAACCGTAACCCTAACCCTAAACCTAACCCTTACCCTAACCCTAACCCTAACCATAAGCCTTACCGTTACCCAAACCCTAACCCTAACCCTAACCCTAACCTTAAATCTAAACCAAACCCTAACCCTTACACTTTCCCTAACCCTAACCCTAAACCTAACCCTAACCCTAACCCTAAACCTTACCCTTACCCTCACCCTAACCCTAACACTAACCCTAACCCTAACCCTAACCCTAACCCTTACCCTAACCCTAACCCTAACCCTAACCCTTACCCTAATCGTAACCCTAACCCTTACCCTTACCCTAATCCTAACCCTAAACCGAACCCTAACCCTAACCTTAACCCTAACCCTAATCCTAACCCTAACCCTAAGCGTAACCCTTACCCTATACCTAGCCCTAACCCTAATCCTAACACTTACGCTTACACTAAACCTAACCCTAACCCTAACCCTTATCCTAACCCTAAACCTAACCCTAACCCTTACCCTTACCCTAACCCTAACCCTAACTCTAACCCTAACCTTAACCTAACCCTAAACCTTACCCTAACACTTACCCAAACCCTAACCAAAACCGTAACCCTAACCCTAACCCTAAACTTACCCTTACCCTAACACTAAACCTATCCCTAACCCTTACCCTAACCCTAACCCTAACACTAACCCTAATACTTACTTTTACCCTAACCCTAACCCTAACCCTAGCTTACCCTTACCTTAACCCTAACCCTAACCCTAACCCTACCCCTAACCCTAACCCTATCCCTAACACTTACCCTTACCCTAACCCTAACCTTAACCTTAACCCTAATAACCCTAAATCTTACCCTTACCCTAACCCTAACCCCTAAAACTAATCCTCACCCTAACCCTAACCCTTACCCTTACCCTTACCCTAACCCTAACGCTTACCCTAACCCTACCCCTTACCCTTACCCTAACCCTAACCTTAACCTTAACCTCAACCCTAAACCTAACCCTAACCCTAACCCTACCCTAACACTTACCCTAACCCTAACCCTAACCCTAACCCTAACACTTACCCTTACTCTAACCCTAACCGTAACCCTAACACTTACACTAAACGTAACCCTAAACCTAACACTAACCCTAACCCCTAAACCTAACCATAACCCTAACCCTAACCCTAACCCTAAACTTAATGCTAACCATAACCCTAAACCTAACCCTTACCATAACCCTAACCCTGACACTAATCCTTACCCTAACCCTAACACTAAACCATAACCTTTCCCTAAACCTCCCCTAACCCTAACCCTAACCCTTATCCTTACCCAAACCCTAACCCTAAACCTAACCCTAACCCCAAACCTAACCCTTACCCTAACCTTAACCCTAACCCTAACCGTAACCTTAACCCTTTCCCTAACCCGAACCCTAAACCTAACCCTAACCCTAAACCTAAACCTTATCCTTACCGTCACCCTATCTCTAATCCTAAACCTAACACTAATCCTAATCCTAACAATTAACCCTAACCCTAAACCTAACCCTGACCCTAACCCAAACCTAACCGTAACCCTAACCCTAACCCTTACCCTATCCCTAAACCTACCCTA
>JANJXV010000665.1:287500-290000 GCA_024803745.1 Megascapheus bottae
CCTAACCCTAACCCTAACCCTAAAACATACCCTTACCCTAACCCTAACCGTAACCCTAACCCTTATCCTAATCCTAACCTTAACCCAAACACTAAACCTAACCCTAACCCTAAACCTTACCCTTACCCTAACCCTAACCCTATCCTTAACCCTAACCCTAAACCTTACCAAACCCTAACCCTAATCCTATCCCGAAACCTTACCCTTACCCTAACCCTAACCTTAACCCTAAAACTAACATTAACCCTAACCCTTACCCTTACCCTAACCCTAACTCTAAGCCTAACCCTAACACTTACCCTTAACCTAACAGTAACCCTAAACTATCCCTTACCCAAACCTAACCCTAACCCAAACCCTAAACCTTACGCTAACCCTAACCCTAACACTAACCCTAACCCTTACCCTAACCCTAACCCTAACCCAAACCCCTAACCGTCACCGTTACCCTGACCCTAACCCTAACAATAACCCTCACTCTAACCCTTACCCTAAACATAACCCTAACCCTAACTCTAAAACTAACCCTAACCCTACCCCTTACCCTAACCCTAACCCTAACCCTTACACTTATCCTAACCCTAAACCTAACCTAAAGCTAACCCTAACCTTACCCTATCCCTAACCCTAACCCTAACCCTAATCATAAACCTTACCATTAACATTACACTCAACCTAACCCTAACCCTTACCCTAAACCTATTCCTAACCCAAACCCTAACCCTTATCCTTAACCTAACCCTATGCCTAACCCTAACCCTAAACCTTACCCTTACCCTAAACCTAACCCTAACCCTTAACCTAAACCTAACCCTAAACCTAACCCTAACCCTTATCCTTATCTTAACCCTAAACCTAACCCTAACGCTAACCCTAACCCTAAACCTAAACCTTACACTTAACCTAACCATAACCCTAACTCTAACCCTAACCCTACCCTAACTTTAACCTAACCCTAACCCTAATCCTTACCCTTACCCTAACCCTAAACCTAATCCTAAACTTAACCCTAACCCTAACACTTACCCTTACCCTAACATAACACTAACGATAACCCTAAACCTTACACTTACCCTTACCCTAAACCTAACACTAACACTTATCCTAAACCTAATCCTAACCCTATCCGTAACACTTATCCTTAACCTAACCCTAACACAAACCCTAACCCTAACCCTAAAACATACACTCACCCTAACCCTAACCGTAACCCTAACCCTTAACCTAACCCTAACCTTAACCCAAATACTAAACCTAACCCTAACCCTAAACCTTACCCTTACCCTAACCCTAACCCTAACTCTAAACCTAACCCTAACACTTACCCTTAACCTAACCGTAACCCTAACCCTAACCCTTACCCAACCCTAACCCTAAACCTAACCCTAACCGTTACCCTAACCCTAACCTTAAAATTAAGCCTAACCCTTACCCTAACCCTAACCCTAAACCAAACCCCTACCCGTAACCCTTACCCTGACCCTAACCCTAACAATAAACCTCACCCTAAACCTTACCCTTAACCTAACCCTAACCCAAACTGTAATCCTAACCCTAACCCTAACCCTTACCCTAAGCCTAACCCTAACCCTTAACCTTACCCTAACCCTAAACCTAACCCTAACCCTAACCCTAACCCTTACCCTAACACTAACCCTAACCCTAACCCTAAACCTTACCCTTACCATTACCCTAAACCTAACCCTAATCCTTACCTTAAACCTATTCCTAACCCTAACCCTAACCCTTATCCTTAATCTAACCCTATCCCTAACACTAACCCTAAACCTTACCCTTACCCTAAACCTAACCCTAACTCTTAACCTAAACCTAACCCTTATCCTTACCTTTACCCTAACCCTAACCCTAACCCTAACCCTAAAACATACCCTTACCCTAACCCTAACCCTAACCCTAACCTAACCCTAAACCTATCCCTAAACCTAACCCTAACCCTTACCCTAACCCTTACCCTAAGCCTAACCTTAACTCCAACACTAAACCTAACCCTAACCCAAACCCTAAGATTTACCCTTACCCTAACCCTAACCCTAAACCTAACCATAACCCTAACCCTAACCCTTACCCGAACCCTAACCCTAACCCTAATTCTAACCCTAAACCTTACCCTTACCCTAAACCTAACCCTAACCCTAAACCTAACCCTAACCCTAAACTTAACCCTAACCCTTACCCTTGCCCTAACCCTAACCATAAACCTAATCCTAACCCTAACCCTTACCCTTACCCTACACCTAACCCTAACCCTAACCCTAACCTTAACCCTAAACCTAACTCTTACCCTTACCCAAACCCTAACCTTAAACCTAACCCTAACCCTAACCCTAACCCTAACCTTAAACCTAACCCTGACCCTAACCCTTACCCTTTCCCTAACCCTAACCCTAACCCTAAACCTAACCCTAACCCTAAACCTAACCCTAACCCTAAACCTAAACCTTATCCTTACCCTCACCCTAACTCTAAATCTAACCCTAAC
>JANJXV010000665.1:292500-297500 GCA_024803745.1 Megascapheus bottae
CCTAACCCTTACCCTTACCCTAACCCTAACTCTAAGCCTAACCCTAACACTTACCCTTAACCTAACAGTAACCCTAAACTATCCCTTACCCAAACCTAACCCTAACCCAATCCCTAAACCTTACGCTAACCCTAACCCTAACACTAACCCTAACCCTTACCCTAACCCTAACCCTAACCCAAACCCCTAACCGTCACCGTTACCCTGACCCTAACCCTAACAATAACCCTCACTCTAACCCTTACCCTAAACATAACCCTAACCCTAACTCTAAAACTAACCCTAACCCTACCCCTTACCCTAACCCTAACCCTAACCCTTACACTTATCCTAACCCTAAACCTAACCTAAAGCTAACCCTAACCTTACCCTATCCCTAACCCTAACCCTAACCCTAATCATAAACCTTACCATTAACATTACACTCAACCTAACCCTAACCCTTACCCTAAACCTATTCCTAACCCAAACCCTAACCCTTATCCTTAACCTAACCCTATGCCTAACCCTAACCCTAAACCTTACCCTTACCCTAAACCTAACCCTAACCCTTAACCTAAACCTAACCCTAAACCTAACCCTAACCCTTATCCTTATCTTAACCCTAAACCTAACCCTAACGCTAACCCTAACCCTAAACCTAAACCTTACACTTAACCTAACCATAACCCTAACTCTAACCCTAACCCTACCCTAACTTTAACCTAACCCTAACCCTAATCCTTACCCTTACCCTAACCCTAAACCTAATCCTAAACTTAACCCTAACCCTAACACTTACCCTTACCCTAACATAACACTAAAGATAACCCTAAACCTTACACTTACCCTTACCCTAAACCTAACACTAACACTTATCCTAAACCTAATCCTAACCCTATCCGTAACACTTATCCTTAACCTAACCCTAACACAAACCCTAACCCTAACCCTAAAACATACACTCACCCTAACCCTAACCGTAACCCTAACCCTTAACCTAACCCTAACCTTAACCCAAATACTAAACCTAACCCTAACCCTAAACCTTACCCTTACCCTAACCCTAACCCTAACTCTAAACCTAACCCTAACACTTACCCTTAACCTAACCGTAACCCTAACCCTAACCCTTACCCAACCCTAACCCTAAACCTAACCCTAACCGTTACCCTAACCCTAACCTTAAAATTAAGCCTAACCCTTACCCTAACCCTAACCCTAAACCAAACCCCTACCCGTAACCCTTACCCTGACCCTAACCCTAACAATAAACCTCACCCTAAACCTTACCCTTAACCTAACCCTAACCCAAACTGTAATCCTAACCCTAACCCTAACCCTTACCCTAAGCCTAACCCTAACCCTTAACCTTACCCTAACCCTAAACCTAACCCTAACCCTAACCCTAACCCTTACCCTAACACTAACCCTAACCCTAACCCTAAACCTTACCCTTACCATTACCCTAAACCTAACCCTAATCCTTACCCTAAACCTATTCCTAACCCTAACCCTAACCCTTATCCTTAATCTAACCCTATCCCTAACACTAACCCTAAACCTTACCCTTACCCTAAACCTAACCCTAACTCTTAACCTAAACCTAACCCTTATCCTTACCTTTACCCTAACCCTAACCCTAACCCTAACCCTAAAACATACCCTTACCCTAACCCTAACCCTAACCCTAACCTAACCCTTAACCTATCCCTAAACCTAACCCTAACCCTTACCCTAACCCTTACCCTAAGCCTAACCTTAACTCCAACACTAAACCTAACCCTAACCCAAACCCTAAGATTTACCCTTACCCTAACCCTAACCCTAAACCTAACCATAACCCTAACCCTAACCCTTACCCGAACCCTAACCCTAACCCTAATTCTAACCCTAAACCTTACCCTTACCCTAAACCTAACCCTAACCCTAAACCTAACCCTAACCCTAAACTTAACCCTAACCCTTACCCTTACCCTAACCCTAACCATAAACCTAATCCTAACCCTAACCCTTACCCTTACCCTACACCTAACCCTAACCCTAACCCTAACCCTTACCCTTACCCTAACCCTAACGCTAACCCTAACCCTTACCCTTACAATAACCCTAACCCTTTCCCTAACCCTAACTCTAATCCTAAAATTAACCCTTACCCTTACCCCAACACTAACCCTAAACCTAACCCTAACCCTAAACTTAACCCTAACCCTTACCCTTAACCTAACCCCAACCATAAACCTAATCCTAACCCTAACCCTTACCCTTACCCTACACCTAACCCTAACCCTTACCCTTACCCTAACAATAACCCTAACCCTAAACCTAACCCTTACCCTTAACTTAATCCTAACCCTATCCCTAACCCTTACCCTTACCCTAAACCTAAACCTAACGCTAACAATAACCCTAACCCTAAACTTAACCCAAACACTAAACCTAAACATAACCCTAACCCTAACCCTTCCCCTTACCCTAACGCTAACCCTAAACCTAACCCTAACCCTAACCCTAACCCTAACCCTTACCCTTACCCTAACCCTAAACCTTACCCTAACCCTAACCCTAAAACTAACCCTAACCCTAACCCTTGCCCTTACCCTAACCCTAACTCTAACTCTAACCGTAACACTGACCCTTAACCTAACAGTAACCCTAACACAAACCCTTCCCCTGACCCTAACCCTAACCCTAAACCTTACCCTAACCCTAACACTAACCCTAACCCTTACCCTAATATTAACCCTAACCCCTAACCATAACCCTTACCCTTAACATAACCCTAACCCTAACTCTAACCGTTACCCTAACCCTAACCCTTACTCTAACCCTAACCATTACCCTAACCCTAAACTTGAAACTTACCCTTACCCTAACCCTAAACCTAACCCTAAACTTAACCTTAACCCTAAACCTGACCCTTACCCTACCCTAACCCTAACCCTAACCCTCAACCTTACCCTTACCCTTACCGTAAACCTAACCCTAACCCTTACCCTAAACCTAATCCTAACCATAACCCTAATCCTTACACTTAACCTAACCCTAACCCTAAACCTAACCCTAAAACTTACCCTTACCCTAAACCTAACCCTAACCCTAACCCTAACCCTTACTCTTACCTTAACCGTAAACCTAATTCTAACCCTTACCCTTACCCTATTGCTAACCCTAACACTAACCCTAACCCTAACCCTAACACTTACCCTTACCCTAAACCTAACCCTAAACCTAACCATAACCCTAACCCTAACCCTTACCAGAACCCTAACCCTAATCCTAACCCTAACCCTAACCCTTACCGTTACCATAACCCTAAACCCAATCCTAACCCTAACCCTAATGCTAACCCTAACCCTTACCCTAACCCTAACCCTAAACCTAATCCTAACCCTAAACCTTACCCTTACCCTAAACCTAACCCTAACCCTAACCCTTACCCTTACCCTAACAGTAAGGATAACCCTAACCCTTATCCTTACCCTAACCCTAACCCTAACCCTAACCATAACTGTAATCCTAACATTAACCCTTACCCTTACCCTAAGCCTAACCCTAACCCTAAACCTAACCCTAACACTAACCTTAACCCTAACCCTTACCCTTACCCTAACCCTAACCCTAAACTTAACCCCAACCCTAACCCTAACCCTTACCCTTACCCTAACCCTAACCCTAACCCATACCCTAACCATAAACCTAACCGTAACCCTAACACTTACCCTAACCCTAACCCTTATCCTAACCCTAAACCTAACCCTAACCCTTACCCCTAACCTAACCCTAACCCTAACTCTAACCCTAACCCTAACCCTAACCCTTACCCTAACCCTAACCCTAATGTCAACCTTAACCCTAACCCTAACCCTTACCCTAACCCTAACCCTAACCCTAACCCTAACCCTAAACCTAACCCTTACCCATAAGCTAACCCTAACCCTAAACCTAACCCTAACCCTACCCCTAACGCTAAACCTAACCCTTACCCTTAACCTAAACCTAAACCTAACCCTAAACCTAACACTTACCCTAAACCTAACCCTAACCCTAATCCTTACCCTGACCCTAACCCTAACATTACCTAAACCCCATCCCTAAACCTAACTCTAACCCTAACCCTTACCCTAACACTTACCCAAACCCTAACCAAAACCGTAACCCTAACCCTAACCCTAAACTTACCCTTACCCTAACCCTAACCCTATCCCTAACCCTTACCCTAACCCTAACCCTAACACTAACCTTAATACTTACCCTTACCCTAACCCTAACCCTAACCCTAACCCTAACCCTACCCCTAAACCTAACCCTATCCCTAACACTTACCTTACCCTAACCCTAACCTTAACCCTAACCCAAATAACCCTAAATCTTACCCTTACCCTAACACTAACCCCTAACCCTAATCCTACCCCTAACCCTAACCCTTACCCTAACCCTAACGCTTAACCTAACCCTACCACTTACCCTTACCCTAATCCTAACCTTAACCTTAACCTCAAACCTAACCCTAACCCTAACCCTAACACTTACCCTTACTCTAACCCTAACCCTATCCCTAACACTTACCCTAACCCTAACCCTTACCCTTACCCTTACTCTAACCCTAACCCTAAACTTAATGCTATCCATAACCCTAAACTTAACCCTTACCCTAACCCTAACCCTGACCCTAATCCTTACCCTAACCCTAACCCTAACCCTAAACCAAAACCTTTCCCTAAACCTACCCTAACCCTAACCCTAACCCTTACCCTTATCCAAACCCTAACCCTAAAGCTAACCCTAACCCCAAACCTAACCCTAACCCTAACGCTAACCCTTACCCTTACCCTTACCCTAACCCTAACCTTAACCCTAAACCTAACTCTTACCCTTACCCAAACCCTAACCTTAAACCTAACCCTAACCCTAACCCTAACCCTAACCTTAAACCTAACCCTGACCCTAACCCTTACCCTTTCCCTAACCCTAACCCTAACCCTAAACCTAACCCTAACCCTAAACCTAACCCTAACCCT
>JANJXV010000665.1:302500-317500 GCA_024803745.1 Megascapheus bottae
CCTATCCCTAACACTAACCCTAAACCTTACCCTTACCCTAAACCTAACCCTAACTCTTAACCTAAACCTAACCCTTATCCTTACCTTTACCCTAACCCTAACCCTAACCATAACCCTAAAACATACCCTTACCCTAACCCTAACCCTAACCCTAACCTAACCCTTAACCTATCCCTAAACCTAACCCTAACCCTTACCCTAACCCTTACCCTAAGCCTAACCTTAACTCCAACACTAAACCTAACCCTAACCCAAACCCTAAGATTTACCCTTACCCTAACCCTAACCCTAAACCTAACCATAACCCTAACCCTAACCCTTACCCGAACCCTAACCCTAACCCTAATTCTAACCCTAAACCTTACCCTTACCCTAAACCTAACCCTAACCCTAAACCTAACCCTAACCCTAAACTTAATCCTAACCCTTACCCTTACCCTAACCCTAACCATAAACCTAATCCTAACCCTAACCCTTACCCTTACCCTACACCTAACCCTAACCCTAACCCTAACCCTTACCCTTACCCTAACCCTAACGCTAACCCTAACCCTTACCCTTACAATAACCCTAACCCTTTCCCTAACCCTAACTCTAATCCTAAAATTAACCCTTACCCTTACCCCAACACTAACCCTAAACCTAACCCTAACCCTAAACTTAACCCTAACCCTTACCCTTAACCTAACCCCAACCATAAACCTAATCCTAACCCTAACCCTTACCCTTACCCTACACCTAACCCTAACCCTTACCCTTACCCTAACAATAACCCTAACCCTAAACCTAACCCTTACCCTTAACTTAATCCTAACCCTATCCCTAACCCTTACCCTTACCCTAAACCTAAACCTAACGCTAACAATAACCCTAACCCTAAACTTAACCCAAACACTAAACCTAAACATAACCCTAACCCTAACCCTTCCCCTTACCCTAACGCTAACCCTAAACCTAACCCTAACCCTAACCCTAACCCTAACCCTTACCCTTACCCTAACCCTAAACCTTACCCTAACCCTAACCCTAAAACTAACCCTAACCCTAACCCTTACCCTTACCCTAACCCTAACTCTAACTCTAACCGTAACACTGACCCTTAACCTAACAGTAACCCTAACACAAACCCTTCCCCTGACCCTAACCCTAACCCTAAACCTTACCCTAACCCTAACACTAACCCTAACCCTTACCCTAATATTAACCCTAACCCCTAACCATAACCCTTACCCTTAACATAACCCTAACCCTAACTCTAACCGTTACCCTAACCCTAACCCTTACTCTAACCCTAACCATTACCCTAACCCTAAACTTGAAACTTACCCTTACCCTAACCCTAAACCTAACCCTAAACTTAACCTTAACCCTAAACCTGACCCTTACCCTACCCTAACCCTAACCCTAACCCTCAACCTTACCCTTACCCTTACCGTAAACCTAACCCTAACCCTTACCCTAAACCTAATCCTAACCATAACCCTAATCCTTACACTTAACCTAACCCTAACCCTAAACCTAACCCTAAAACTTACCCTTACCCTAAACCTAACCCTAACCCTAACCCTAACCCTTACTCTTACCTTAACCGTAAACCTAATTCTAACCCTTACCCTTACCCTATTGCTAACCCTAACACTAACCCTAACCCTAACCCTAACACTTACCCTTACCCTAAACCTAACCCTAAACCTAACCATAACCCTAACCCTAACCCTTACCAGAACCCTAACCCTAATCCTAACCCTAACCCTAACCCTTACCGTTACCATAACCCTAAACCCAATCCTAACCCTAACCCTAATGCTAACCCTAACCCTTACCCTAACCCTAACCCTAAACCTAATCCTAACCCTAAACCTTACCCTTACCCTAAACCTAACCCTAACCCTAACCCTTACCCTTACCCTAACAGTAAGGATAACCCTAACCCTTATCCTTACCCTAACCCTAACCCTAACCCTAACCATAACTGTAATCCTAACATTAACCCTTACCCTTACCCTAAGCCTAACCCTAACCCTAAACCTAACCCTAACACTAACCTTAACCCTAACCCTTACCCTTACCCTAACCCTAACCCTAAACTTAACCCCAACCCTAACCCTAACCCTTACCCTTACCCTAACCCTAACCCTAACCCATACCCTAACCATAAACCTAACCCTAACCCTAACACTTACCCTAACCCTAACCCTAACCCTTACCCTAACCCTAAACCTAACCCTAACCCTAACACTTACCCTAACCCTAACCCTAACCCTCACCCTAACCCTTACACTTAACCTAAACCTAACCCTAACTCTAAACCAAAACCTAACCCTAACCATAACCCTAACCCTTAACCTAACCCTAACCCTAAGCCTTACCCTTATCCTAACCCTAAACCTAACCCTAACCTTACCCTATCCCTAACCCTAACCCTAAACCTTACCCTTACCCTAACCTAACACTAACCATAACCCTAAACCTTACCCTTACCCTTACCCTAAACCTAACCCTAACCCTTACCATAAACCTAATCATAACCCTATCCCTAACGCTTATACTTAACCTAACCCTAACCCAAACCCTAACCCTAACCCTAAAACATACCCTCACCCTAACCCTAACAGTAACCCTAACCCTTATCCTAATCCTAACCTTAACCCGAACACTAAACTTAACCCTAACCCTATACCTTACCCTTACCCTAACCCTAACCCTATCCCTAACCCTAACCCTAAATCTTAACCAATCCCTAACCCTAATCCTATCCCGAAACCTTACCCTTACCCTAACCTTAACTTTAACCCTAAAACTAACGTTAACCCTAACCCTTACCCTTACCCTAACCCTAACTCTAAGCCTAACCCTAACACTTACCCTTAACCTAACAGTAACCCTAACCTATCCCTTACCCAAACCTAACCCTAACCCAAATCCTAACCCTTCCCCTAACCCTAACCCTATCACTAACCCTAACCATTACCCTGACGCTAACCCTAAACCCAAACCCTAACCGTCACCCTTACACTGACCCTAACCCTAACAATAACCCTCACCCTAAACCTTACCCTAAACCTAACCCTAACTCTAACCCTAACCCTAACCCTACCCCTTACCCTAACCCTAACCCTAAACCTTACCCTTACCCTAACCCTAAACCTAACCCTAAAGCTAACCCTAACCTTACCCTATCCCTAACCCTAACCCTAACCCTAACCATAAACCTTACCCTTACCATTACACTCAACCTAACCCTAACCCTTACCCTAAACCTATTCCTAACCCTAACCCTAAACCTTATCCTTAACCTAACCCTATGCCTAACCCTAACCCTAAACCTTACCCTTACCCTAAACCTAACCCTAACACTTAACCTAAACCTAACCCTAAACCTAAACCTAACCCTTATCCTTATCTTAACCCTAAACCTAAACCTAACGCTAACCCTAACCCTTACCCTAAACCTAACCTTAACTCCAACACTAAACCTAACCCTAACCCTAACCCTAACACTTACCCTTACACTAACCCTAACCCTAAACCTAACCATAACCCTAACCCTAACCCTTACCCGAACCCTAACCCTAATCCTAACCCTAAACCTTACCGTTACCCTAAACCTAACCCTAAACCTAAACTTAACCCTAACCCTTACCCTTACCCTAACCCTAACCCTAAACCTAATCCTAACACTAACACTTACCCTTACCCTAAACCTAACCCTAACCCTAACCCTTACCCGTACCCTAACCCTAACACTAACCGTAACCCTTACCCTTACCCTATCCCTAACCCTTACCCTAACCCTAACACTAATCCTAACATTAACCCTTACCTTTACCCTAACCCTAACCCTAACCCTAAACCTAACCCTAACACTAACCTTAACCCTAACCCTTACCCTTACCCTAACCCTAACCCTAACCTTAACCCTAACCCTAACCTTTACCCTTACCCTAACCCTAACCCTCACCCTAACCCTAAACCTAACTCTAACCCGAACACTTACCCTAACCCTAACCCTAACCCTTAACCTAACCCTAACCCTAACCCTTATCCTAACCCTAACCCTAACGCTAACCCTAAACCTTAACCAACCCTAACACTAACCCAAAACCCTAACCCTAACCCTTACCCTAAACCTAACCCTAACCCTAACCATAAAACTTACCCTTACCCTAACCATAAACCTCCCCGAAACCTAACCCTAACCCTAACCCTTACACTTACCCTAACCCTAACCCTAAACCTAAATCTTACTCTTACCCTTACCCTAAACCTAACCCTAACCCTTAACCTAAAGCTAATCCTAACCCTAACCCTAATCCTTATCCTTAACCTAACCCTAACCCTAACACTAACCCTAACCTTTCCTTTACCCTAAACCTAACCCTAACCCTCACCGTAAACCTAACCCTAACCTTAACCCTAACTCTTACCCTTACTTTAACCCTAACCCTAACCCTAACCCTAACACTTAACCTAACCCTAACCCTAACCCTAATCCTTATCATAACCCTAAACCTAACCCTAACCTTACCCTATCCCTAACCCTAACCCTAACCCTAACCCTAACCCTAACCCTTACCCTTACCCTAACCTAACACTAACCATAACCCTAAACCTTACCCTTACCCTTACCCTAAACCTAACCCTAACCCTTACCATAAACCTAATCATAACCCTATCCCTAACCCTTATCCTTAACCTAACCCTAACCCAAACCCTAACCCTAACCCTAAAACATACTCTCACCCTAACTCTAACAGTAACCCTAACCCTTATCGTAATCCTAACCTTAACCCAAACACTAAACCTAACCCTAACCCTAAACCTTACCCTTACCCTAACCCTAACCCTATCCCTAATGACTAACCCTAAACCTTAACCAAACCCTTACCCTAATTCTATCCAGAAACCTTACCCTTACCCTAACCCTAACCTTAACCCTAAAACTAACGTTAACCCTAACCCTTACCCTTACCCTAACCCTAACTCTAAGCCTAACCCTAACACTTACCCTTAACCTAACAGTAACCCTAACCTATCCCTTACCCAAACCTAACCCTAACCCGAACCCTAAACCTAACCCTAACACTAACCCTAAACATTACTCTGACCCTAACCCTAAACCTAACCCCTAACCGTCACCCTTACCCTGACCCTAACCCTAACAATAACCCTCAACCTAACCCTTACCCTAAACCTAACCCTAACCCTAACTCTAACCCTAACCCTAACCCTACCCCTTACCCTAAACCTAACCCTAACCCTTACCCTAAACCTTACCCTAACCCGAACCCTAACCCTTACCGTTACCATAACCCTAAACCCAATCCTAACCCTAACCCTAATGCTAACCGTAACCGTAACCCTAACCCTAACCCTAACACATACGTTACACTAACCGTAACCGTAACGCTAACCGTAACCCTAAACCTAACCCTAACCCTAAACTTAACCCTAACCCTAACCCTTACCCTTACACTAACCCTAACCTTAACCGAAACACTAAACCTAACCCTAACTCTAACCCTTACCCTTAACCTATCCCTAACCCTAACCCTAACCCTAACCCTAACCCTAATCCTAACCCTTACCCTAACCGTAACCCTAATCCGAACCCTAACACTTACGCTTACCCTAACCATAACCCTAACCATAAAATTAACCCTAACCCTAACGCTAACCCTTACCATAATCATGACTCTAACCCTAACCCTAACACTTACCCTTAACCTAACCATACCCCTAACCCTAACGCTTACCCTAAACCTAACCCTAACCCTAACCCTTACCCTAACCCTAACCCTAACCCTAACATTTACCCTGACCCTAACCATAAACCTAACCCTCACCCTAACCCTTACCCTTAACCTAACCCTAACCCTAACTATAACCCTAACCCTAACCCTAACCCTAACCCTAACCCTAAAACTTACCCTTACCTAACCCTAAACCTCCCCGAAACCTAACCCTAACCCTAACCCTTACCCTTACCCTAACCCTAACCCTAAACCTAAATCTTACTCTTACCCTTACCCTAAACCTGACCCTAACCCTTAATCTAAAGCTAATCCTAAGCCTAACCCTAATCATAATCCTTAACCTAACCCTAACCCTAACACTAACCCTAAACCTTACCTTTACCCTAAACCTAACCCTAACCTTCACCGTAAACCTAAACCTAACCTTAACCCTAACCCTTACCCTTACTTTAACCCTAACCCTAATCCTAACCCTTACCCTTACCCTAATGCTAACCCTAACCTAACCCTAACCCTGACACTAACACATACCCTTACCCTAACACTAACCCTAACCCTAAACTAACCCTTAACCTAACCCTAAACCTAACCCTGACCCTAAACCTAACCCTTACCCTAAACCTAACATTAACTCCAACACTATACCTAACCCTAACCCTAACCCTAACACTTACCCTTACCCTAACCCTAACCCTAATCCTAACACTTACCCTTTCCCTAAACCTAAACCTAACCTTAAGCCCAACACTGAACCTAACCCTAACACTAACCATTACCCTAACACTTACCCTAAACCTAACCCTAACCCTTACCCTTACCCTAACCCTAACCCTAACACTTACCCTAACCCTAACATTTTCCCTAACTCTAACCCTAACCTTAACCCTTATGCCATCTTTAACTCTAACCCTAACCCTAACCCTTAACCTAACCCTAACACCATCTCTAACACCTAACCCTAACCCTTACCCTAACTCTAAACCTAACCCTAACCCCTAACCTAACCCCTAACCCTTACCCTAAGCCTAACCCTAACCCTTATCCTTATCCTAAACCTAAACCTAACCCTAACACTAACCCTAACCCTTACCCTAATCCTAACCCTAACTCTAACCGTTTCCCTTACCCTAAAACTAACCCTTACTCTAACCGTAACCCTAACCTCAACCTTAACGCTAACCCTAACCCTAACACTAACCCTTACCCTTACCCTATCCCTAAGCCAAACCCTAACCCTAACCCTAACCTCAACCTTAACCCTTACCCTAACCCTAACCCTAACCCTGACCCTTACCTTACCCTAACTCTAACCTAACCCTAACCCTAACCCTAACCCTACCCTTACCCTAACCCTAACCCTAACCCTTACTCTAAACCTAAACCTAACCTCAAAGTTAACCCTAAATCTAACCCTAACCCTATCCCTTACTCTAACCCTAACCCTAACTTCAACTTTAACCCTAACCCTAACCCTAACGCTAACCCTTACCCTAACGCTAACCCTAAAACTTACCCTAACCCTAACCCTAACCCTAACCTCAACCTTAACCCTAACCCTAACCCTATCCCTTACCTTAACCTTAACCCTAATCCTAACCCTAACCCGAACCCTAAACCTAACCCTAACACTTACCTTAATCCTAACTCGAACCCTAACACTTACCTTACCCTAACCCTCACCCTAACCTTAACCCCAACCCTAAACCTAACCCTAACCCTAACCATTAATCTAACGCTATCCCTAACCATAACCCCTAACCTTAACCCTTAACCTAACCCTAACCCTAACTCTAAACCTAACCCTTACCCTTACACTAACCCTAAACCTAACTCTAACCCTAACCCTAATCCTAACCCTAACACTTAACCTAACCCTAATACTCACCCTTACCCTAACCCTAAACCTAACCCTAAACTTAACCCTAACCCTAACCCTTACCCTTACCCTTACCCTAACTCTAACCCTAACCCTAAACCGAACCTTAACCCTAACCTAACCCTAACCTTAACCCTAACCCTATCCCTAAACGTTACCCTAACCCTAACCCTAAATCTAACACTAACCCTAACCCTAAACCTAACCCTAACCCTTACCCTTACTTTAACCCTAACCCTAATCCTAACCCTTACCCTTACCCTAATGCTAACCCTAACCTAACCCTAACCCTGACACTAACACATACCCTTACCCTAACACTAACCCTAACCCTAAACTAACCCTAACCTAACCCTAACCCAAACCCTAACCCTTACCCTTACCCTAAACCTAACCATAAACCTAACCCTAACCCTTACCCTAACCCCTAACCCTAAACCTAACCCTAACCCTAACTGTTACCCTTACCCTAACACTTTCCCTAACCCTAACCCTTACCCTTTCCCTAACCCTAAACCTAACCCCAACCCTAAACCTAACCCTAACACTAAACCTTACCCTAACACTTACCCTATCCCTAAGCCTAACACTTACCCTTACCCTAACCTTAACCCTAACCTCAACCTTACCCCAAACCCTAACCCTAACCCTAACCCTTACCTTACCCTAACCCTAATGGTAACCCTAACCCTAACCCTAACCCTAACAGTTACTCTAACACTAACCCTACCCCTAACCCTTACCCTAACCCTAACCCTAACCCTAACACCTAACCCTAAACCTAACCGTAACCCTTACCCTTAACCAAACCCTTAAACCTAACCCTAACCCTAACATTAACCCCAATCCTAAACCTAACACTTAACCTAACCCTAACCGTAACCCTAACCCTTACCCTTACCCTAACCCTAACCCAAACCCTTACCCTAACCCAAACCCTAACCTTAACCCCAATGCTCAACCTAAACCTAACCCTAACCCTAACCCTTACCCTAACCCTAACCCTAACCCTTACTCTAAACCTAAACCTAACCTCAAACTTAACCCTAACCCTAACCCTTACCCTTACCCTTACCCTAACCCTAACCCTAACCCTAAACCGAACCTTAACCCTAACCTAACCCTAACCTTAACCCTAACCTTATCCCTAAACGTTACCCTAACCCTAACCCTAAATCTAACACTAACCCTAACCCTAAACCTAACCCTAACCCTTACCCTTACTTTAACCCTAACCCTAATCCTAACCCTTACCCTTACCCTAATGCTAACCCTAACCTAACCCTAACCCTGTCCCTAACACATACCCTTACCCTAACACTAACCCTAACCCTAAACTAACCCTTAACCTAACCCTAAACCTAACCCTGACCCTAAACCTAACCCTTACCCTAACCCTAACATTAACTCCAACACTATACCTAACCCTAACCCTAACCCTAACACTTACCCTTACCCTAACCCTAACCCTAATCCTAAACCTAATCCTTACCCTTACCCTAAACCTAACCCTAACCCTAAACCTAACCCTAACCCTAACCTTAATCCTAACCCTTACCCTTACGCTAACCCTAACCCTACCCTAACCATTACCCCAACCCTAACCCTAACCCTAACCCTAACATTTACCCTAACCCAAACCGTAACCCTAACACTTATCCTAACCCTAACAATAATCCTAAACTTTAACACCTAACCCTAACCCTAACCCTATCTCTAGCCCTAACACCTAACCCTAACCCTAACCCTTAAAATTACCCTAACCCAAACCCTAAACCTAACCCTAACCCTAACCCTAACCCTTACCCTAACCCTAACCCTAATCCTAACCCTTACCCTAACCCCTAACCCTAACCCTAAACCTAACCCTAACCCTTACACTAACCCAAACCCTAACCCTAACCCTAACACTTACCCTAACCTTCACCCTAACCCTTCCCTAATCCTAACCCTAACCCTTACCCTTACACTAACCCTAACCCTAACCCTAACCCTAACACTTACCCTTTCCCTAAACCTAAACCTAACCTTAAGCCCAACACTGAACCTAACCCTAACACTAACCATTACCCTAACACTTACCCTAAACCTAACCCTAACCCTTACCCTTACCCTAACCCTAACCCTAACACTTACCCTAACCCTAACATTTACCCTAACCCTAACCCTAACCTTAACCCTTATGCCAACTTTAACTCTAACCCTAACCCGAACCCTTAACCTAACACTAACACTATCTCTAATACCTAACCCTAACCCTTACCCTAACTCTAAACCTAACCCTAACCCCTAACCTAACCCCTAACCCTAACCCTAAGCCTAACCCTAACCCTTACCCTTATCCTAAACCTAACCCTAACCTCAACCTTAACGCTAACCCTAACCCTAACAGTAACCCTTACCCTTACCCTATCCCTAACCCTAACCCTAACCCTAACCCTAACCTCAACCTTAACCCTTACCCTAAACCTAACCCTAACCCTGACCCTTACCTTACCCTAACTCTAACCTAAACCTAACCTAACCCTAACCCAAACCCTAAACCTTACCCTTACCCTAACCCTAACCATAAACCTAACCCTAACCCTTACCCTAACCCCTAACCCTAAACCTAACCCTAACCCTAACCGTTAACCTTACCCTAACACTTTCCCTAACCCTAACCCTTACCCTTTCCCTAATCCTAAACCTAACCCCAACCCTAAACCTAACCCTAACACTAAACCTTACCCTAACACTTACCCTATCCCTAAGCCTAACACTTACCCTTACCCTAACCTTAACCCTAACCTCAACCTTACCCCAAACCCTAACCCTAACCCTAACCCTTACCTTACCCTAACCCTAATGGTAACCCTAACCCTAACCCTAACCCTAACAGTTACTCTAACACTAACCCTACCCCTAACCCTTACCCTAACCCTAACCCTAACCCTAACACCTAACCCTAAACCTAACCGTAACCCTTACCCTTAACCAAACCCTTAAACCTAACCCTAACCCTAACCTTAACCCCAATCCTAAACCTAACACTTAACCTAACCCTAACCGTAACCCTAACCCTTACCCTTACCCTAACCCTAACCCAAACCCTTACCCTAACCCAAACCCTAACCTTAACCCCAATGCTAAACCTAAACCTAACCCTAACCCTAACCCTTACCCTAACCCTAACCCTAACCCTTACTCTAAACCTAAACCTAACCTCAAACTTTACCCTAAATCTAACCCTAACCCTATCCCTTACTCTAACCCTAACCCTAACCTCAACTTTAACCCTAACCCTAACCCTAACCCTAACCATTACCCTAACGCTAACCCTAAAACTTACCCTAACCCTAACCCTAACCCTAACCTCAACCTTAACCCTAACCCTAACCCTATCCCTTACCTTAACCCTAACCCTAATCCTAACCCTAACCCTAACCCTAAACCTAACCCTAACACTTACCTTAACCCTAACTCGAACCCTAACACTTACCTTACCCTAACCCTCACCCTAACCTTAACCCCAACCCTAAACCTAACCCTAACCCTAACCTTAACCCTAACACCTAACCCTAACCCTACATTAACCCTAACCCTAGTCTAACACAATCCCTAACCCTAACCATAACCCCTAACCCTAACCCTAACCCTAACCCTAACCCTAACCCTAACACATACCCTTACCATAACCCTAACCCTAACCCTAACCTAAACCTAAACCTAACCCTAACGCTAAGGTTAACCCTTACACTAACCCTTAACTTAACTCCAACACTAAACGAACCCTAACCCTAAACCTAAACCTTACCCTAACCCTAACCCTAACCCTAACCCTTAACCTAACCCTAACCCTAACCCTTGTCCTAACCCAAATCCTAACCCTAAAATTTACCCTTACCCTAACACCTACCCTAACCCTAACCCTAAACCTAAGCCTTACCCTAACCCTAAACCTAACCCTAACCCTTACCCTTACCCTAACCCTTTACCTAACCCTAACCCTAACTCGAACCCTAACACTTACCTTACCCTAACCCTCACCCTAACCTTAACCCCAACCCTAAACCTAACCCTAACACTAACCATTAATCTAACCTTATCCCAAACCCTAACCCCTAACCTTAACCCTTAACCTCACCCTAACCCTAACTCTAAAACTAACCCTTACCCTTACACTAACCCTAAACCTAAATCTAACCCTAACCCTAATCCTAACCCTAACACTTAACCTAACCCACTCACCCTTACCCTAACCCTAACCCTAAACTTAACCCTAACCCTAACCCTTACCCTTACCCTAACCCTTACCCTAAACCGAACCTTAACCCTAACCTAACCCTAACCTTAACCCTAACCCTAACCCTAAAACTTACCCTAACCCTAACCCTAAATCTAACACTAACCCTAACCCTAAACCTAACCCTAAACCTTACCCTAAGCCTAACCCTATCTCTAACCCTAACTCTAATCCCTAACCCTAACCCTAACCCTAACACATATCCTTACCCTAACCCTACCAATAACCCTAACCCTAACCGCTAACACTAAACCTAACCCTAACCCTTAACCTTACCCTTACCCTAACCCTAACCCTTATACTAACCCTAACCCTAACTCTAACCCTAAAACATACCCTAACCCTAACCCTAAGCCTAATACTAACCCTTACCCTAACCCTAACCCTATACCTTACCCTAACCCTAACCCTAACCCTTACCCCAACTCTTAACATAACCCTATCACTAACTCTAACACCAAACCCTAACCCTACCCTAACCCTAACCCTACTCTAACACAATACCTAACCCTAACCATAACCCCTAACCCTAACCCTAAACCTAACACATACCCTTACCATTACCCTAACCCTAACCCTAACCTTACCCTAAACCTAACCCTAACGTTAAGGTTAACCCTTACACTAACCATAAACTTAACCCCAACACTAAACGAACCCTAACCCTAAACCTAACCCTTACCCTAACCCTAACCCTAACCATAAACCTAACCCTAACCCTTACCCTAACCCTAACCCTAACCCTAACCCTTACCCTAACCCTAACCCTAACACTTACCCTAACCCAAATCCTAACCCTAAAACTTACCCTTACCCTAACCCCTACCCTAACCCTAACCCTAAACCTAAGCCTTACCCTAACCCTAAACCTAACCCTTATCCTAACCCAAATCCTAACCCTAACCCTTACCCTTACCATAACCCTTTACCTAACCCTAACCCTAACCCTAAACCTAAACCTTACCCTTACCCTAACCGTAACCCTAACCCTCACCCAAAACCTAACCCTTACACTAAACCTAACCCCAACCCTGACCCTAAACCCAACCCTAACCCTTACCCTTTAATTAACCCTAAACCTAACCTTAACCCCAAACCCTAACACTAACCCTTACCCTAACACTAAACGAACCCTAACCCTAAACCTAACCCTTACCCTTACATTAACCCTAACACTAACCCTAAACCTAACCCTTACCTTACCCTAACCCTAACCGAAACCCTAACCCTAACCGTAACACTTACCTTAACCCTAACTCTAACCGTAACACTTACCCTTACCCTAACCCTCACCCTAACCTTAACCCCAACCCTAAACCTAACCCTAACCCTAACCCTTAACCTAACCCTAACCCTTAACCTAACCCTAACCCTAAGTCTAACCCTAACCCTTACCCTAACCCTAACCCTTACCCTAACCCTAAACTTAACCCTAACTAGAACCCTAAGCCTAACCCTTACCCTTAAACTAACCTTAACCCTAAACCGACCCCTAACCCTAACCTAACCCTAAACTTAACCCTAACCCTAACCCTAACCCTTAGCCTAAACCTAACCCTAAATCTAACATTAAACCTAACCCTAAACCTAACCCTAACCCTTACCCTTACCCTAAGCCTAACCCTAACCCTAACCCTAACTCTAACCCCTAACCCTAACGCTAACCCTAACACATACCCTTACCGTAACCCTAACCCTAACCCTAACCCTAACCCTTACCCTTACCCTAACCCTAACCCAAACCTTAATGTTAACCATAACCCTAACCCTAAACCTTACCCTAACACGAATCCTAATCTTACTCTAACCCTAACCCTAACCCTAACCCTTACCCTTTCCCTAATCCTAACCCTAAACCTAACCCTTACCCTTACCCAAACCCTAACCCTAAACCTAACCCTAACCCTAACCCTAGCCCTTACCCTAACCCTAACCCTAAACCTAACCCTTACCCTTACCCTAACCCTAACCCGAACCCTAACAATAACCCTAACCCTAACCTTTACCCTAAACCTTATCGTTACCCTAACCCTAACAGTAACCTAACCCTAAACCTAACCCTAAACTTAAACTTAAGCCTAACCCTTACCCTTACACTAACCCTAACCCTAACCTTAACCCCAACCCTAAACCTAAACCTTAACCTTACCCTAACCCTAACCCTAAACCTAACCATAACCCTAACCCTTACCGTTACCCAAACCCTAACCCTAACCTAATCCTAACACTTACCCTAAACTTAACCCTAACCCTAGGCTAATCCTAACCCTAACACTTACCCTTACCCTTACCCTAACCCTAACCCTATCCCTAAACCTAAACCTAACCCTAACCATAAATCTAACCCTTACCCTTACACTAACCCTAACCCTAACCCTAAAACTAACCCTAGCCCTAAACCTAACCCTTACCCTTACCCTAACCCTAAACTTAACCCTAAACCTAACCCTAAACCTAACCTTAACCCTAACCCTAACCCTAACCTAACCCTAACGCTAACCTTAACCCTTACCCTAACCCTAACCTTTACCCCAAAACTAAACCTAACCCTAACCATAACCCTATCCCTTACCCTAACCCTAACCCTAAACCTTACTCTTACCCTAACCTTAACCCAAACACTAAACCTAATCCTAACCCTAACCTTACCCTTACCCTACCCCTAACCCTAACCCTAAAACTAACCCTAACCCTAAACTTAACCCTAACCCTAACCCTAACCGTAACCCTAAACCAAACCTTAACCTATCGCTTACCCTCACCCTTACCCTAACCCTAAACCTAACCCTATCCCTATCCTTAACCCTAACACTTGCCCTTACCCTAAGCCTAACCCTATCCCTAACCCTTACAATAACCCTAACCCTTACCCTAGCTCTAACCCTAACCCTAACCCTGACCCTTACCCTAACCCTAACTCTAACCCTAAACATAACACTTACCCTTACCCTATCCCTAACTCTAACTCTAAACCTAACCCTAACCCTAACCCTAACCCTTACCCTAACCCCAACCCTAACCCTAAACCTAACCATTACCTTTACCCTAACCCTAACCCTAACCATAAACCTAACCCTAACCCT
>JANJXV010000665.1:322500-327500 GCA_024803745.1 Megascapheus bottae
AAACCTATCCCTAACCCTAACCCTAACCCTAAACCTAACCCTAAACCTAACCCTAACCCGAACCCTTACCCTTACCCTAACCCTAAACCTAACCCTCACCCTAACTCTAACCTTAACACTTACCCTTACGCTAACCCTAAACCTAACCCTAACCCTAACCCTAAACCTTACCCTTAACCTAACCCTAACCCTAACCCTAAACTTACCCTTACCCTAAACCTAACCCTAACCCTTATCCTTACCTTAACCTTAACCCTAAACTTAACCCTTACTCAAACCCTAACCTAACCCCAACACTAAACCTAACATAACCCTAACCCCAACCCTTACCCTTACCCTAACCCTAAACCTAAACCTAACCCTAACCCTAGCCCAAGCCTTACCCTAAACCTAACCCTAAACCTAAACCTAACCCTAACCATAAACCTAATCCTAAACCTAACCCTAACCTTAACGCTAACCCTTACCCTTACCCTAACCCTAACCCTAACCCTGACCCTAAACCTTACCCTTACCCTAACCCTAACCCTAACCCTCACCCAAAACCTAACCCTTACCCTAAACCTAACCCCAACCCTGACCCTAAACCTAACCCTAACCCTTACCCTTTACCTAACCCTAAACCTAACCTTAACCCCAAACTAAACCTAACCCTAACACTAACCCTTAGCCTAACACTTACCCTAACCCTAAGCCTAACACTTACCCTTACCCTAAACCTAACCCTAATCTCAACCTTAAACCTAACCCTAACCCTATCCCTTACCTTACCCTAACCCTAACCCTAACTCTAACCCTAACCCTAAACCTAAACCTAACCCTAACCCTAACCCTAAACCTCAACCTAACACTAAACCTAACCTTAACGCTAACTTTTACCCTTACCCTAACCCTAACCCTAACCCTAACCCTAAACCTAAACCTAACCCTAACCTTAACTCTAACACTTTCCCTTACCCTAACCCTAACCCTAACCCTAAACCTAACCCTAACTCTACCCCTAACACTTACACTCACACTAAACCTAACCCTAACCCTAACCCTTACCCTAACCCTAACCCTAACACTAACCCTAACCCTAAACCTTATCCTAACCCTAACCCTAACCATAACCCTAATCCTTAACCTAACCCTGACACTAACTCTAACCCCTAACCCTTACCCTTACCCTTACCCTTATCCTAACCCTAACCCAAACCCTAAACCTAACCCTAACCCTAACCAAACCTTAACCTTATCCTAACCCTAACCCTAAACCTAACAATTACAATTACCCTAACCCCTAACCTAACCCTAACCCCAACCCTAACCCTTACCCTAACCCTAAACCTAAACCTAACCCTAACCATAAACCTTACCCTTACCCTAACCCTAACCCTAACCCTAACCCTTACCCTTACCCTAACCCTAACCCTATCCCTAACCCTTACCCTTACCTTAACCCACACCCTAAACCTAACCCTTAACCTTACTCTTAGGCTAACCCTAAACCTTACCCGTACCCTAGACCTAACCCTAACACTAACCCTAACACATACCCTTACCCTAACCCTAACCCTAACACTACTCGTAACCCTAAATCTAACCCTAAACCTAACCCTAACCCTTACCCTAACCGTAACCTTAACCGAAACACTAAACCTAACGCTAACCCTAACCCCAAACCTTACCCTTATCCTAACCCTAACCTGAAACCTAACCGTAACTCTAACCCTAACCCTAACCCTTACCCTAACCTAACCTAATCCTAACCCTAACCCTTACTCATACTTTAACCCTAGCACTAACCCTAACCCTAACCCTAAACCTAACCCTAACCCTTACCCTTACCCTAACCCTAACCCGAACCCTAAATCTAACTCTTACCCTTAACCTAACACTAATCCTAACCCAAACACTTACCCTAACCCTAACCCTAACCCTTAACCTAACCCTAACCCTAATCTAACCCTAAACCTTACATTAACCTAAACCTAAACATAACTCCAACCATGACCTTAACCCTAACCCTAACCCTTATCCTAACCCTTACCCTTACTCTAACCGTAACACTAAACCTAACCCTTACCCTTACCTTAACCCTAACCCTAACTCTAAACCTAACCCTAACTCTACCCCTAACCCTTACCCTAACCCCTACCCTAATCCTAAACCTAATCCTTACCCTTACCCTAACCCTAAACCTAACCCTAACCCTAACCCTCACCCTTACCCTAACCCTAACCATAAACCTATCCCTAACACTTACCCTTATCCTAACCGTTACCCTAATCTTAACCCTAAACCTAACCCTAAACATAACCTTAACCCTAACCCTTATTCTTTCATTAACAGTAACCGTAACCATAACCCTAACCCTAACCCCTAACCCCTAACCCTATCCCTAACCCTAACACATAACCTTACCGTAAACCTTACCCTAAACCTTACCTAACCCTAACCCTAAACGTAACCCTAAACCTAACCCTAACGCTAACCCTAACCCTTACCCTAAGCCTAACCTTAAACCCAACACTAAACCTAACCCTAACCCTAAACCTAACCCTAACCCTAACCCTTAACCCTAACCCTAAACCTAACCCTAACCCTAAACCTTACACTTAACCTAAGCCTAACCCTAATCCTAACCCTTAATCTTACCCTAACCCTAACCCTAACCCTAACCCTAACCCTTCCCCTAACCCTAAACCTAACTCTAACCCTAACCCTAACCCTTACACTAACACTAACACTAAACCTAACCCTAAAACTTACCCTTACCCTAAACCTAAACCTAACCCTTACCGTAAACCTAACCCTAACCCTAAACCTAACCCTAACCCCTAACCCTAATCCTAACCCTTACCCTTAACCTGACCCTAACCCTAACCCTAACCCTAACACTTACCTTAACCCTAACTCTAACCGTAACACTTACACTTACCCTAACCCTCACACTAACCTTAACCCTAACCCTAAACCTAACCCTAACCCTAACCCTAACCCTAACCCGAACCCTTACCCTAACGCTAACCCTAAACCTTACCCTTACCCTAAACCTAACCCTAACCCTTACCCTAAACCTAACCCTAACCCTAACCCTAACCCTTAACCTTACGTTAACCCTAACTCTAACTCTAACCCTTACCCTTGCTCTAACGCTAACCCTAACCCTAACCCTAACCCTAACACTTACCCTTACCCTAAACCTAACCCTAACTCTAACGCTAACCCTAAACCTAACCCTAAACCTAACCCTAACCCTAACCCTTATGCTAACTCTAAACCTAACCCTTACACTTACCCTAAGCATAACCCTAACCCTAACCCTAAACGTAAACCTAACCCTTAACCTTATCCTAACCCTAACCCCAACCCTAACCCTTACCTTAACATTAAACCTAACCCTTACCTTTACCCTTACCCTAACCCTAAACCTAACCCTAACCCTAACCCTAACCCTTACACTAACACTAACCCTAAACCTAACCCTAAAACTTACCCTTACCCTAAACCTAACCCTAACCCTTACCGTAAACCTAACCCTAACCCTAACCCTAACCCTTACCCTTACCTTAACCCTAACCCTAAACCTAACCCTAACAGATACCCTTACCCTAACCCTAACCCTAAATCTAACGCTAAACATAAACCTAACCCTAACCCTAAACCTAACCCTAACCCTAACCCTTACCCTTACTCGAAACCTAACCCTAACCCTAACCCTAACCCCTAACCCTAACCCTAACCCTAACCCTTAACCTAATCCTAACCTTAACCCAAAACCTGACACTTACAATTATCCTAACCCCTAACCTAACCCTAACCCCAACCTAAACCTTACCCTAACCCTAAACATAACCCTTACCCTTACCCTTACCCTAACCCTAAACCCAACCCTAACCGTAACCCTAACACTTACCCTTACCCTAACCCTAACCCTAAAGCTTACCCTTACCCTAAACCTAACCCTAACCCTTACCATAAACCTAACCCTAACCCTAACTCTAACCCTTACCCTTACCTTAACCCTAACCCTAACCCTAACCCTTACCCTTACCCTAACGCTAACCCTAAACCTTACCTTTACCCTAAACCTAACCCTAACCCTAACACATACCCTTAGCCTAACCATAACCCTAACCCAAATCGTAACCCTAAACCTAACCCTAAACCTAAACCTAAACCTAACCCTAAACCTAACCCTTACCCTATCCCTAACCAGAAACCTAACACTAACCCTAAACCTAACCCTAAACCTTGCCCTTACCATAACCCTAACCCTAACACTAATACTAACCCTAACCCTAACCATAACCCTCACCCTTACCCTAACCCTAACCCTACCCTAAACCTAAACCTAATCCTAACCCTTACCCTTACCCTAACCCTAACCCTAACCATAACACTTACACTTAACCTAACCCTAACATTAACCGTAACGCTTCCCCTAACCCTAACCCTAACCCTAACACTAACCCTAAACATTAAACTAAACCTAAGCCTAACCCCTAAACCTATACCTAACCCTAACCCTTATCCTTATACTAATCTTAACCCTAATTTTAACCCTAACCCTAACCCTAACCCTAACCCTAACCCTTACCTAACCCTAACCCTAACCCCTAACCCTAACAGTAAACCTAACCCCTAACCCTAACCCTAACACTAACGCTTACCCTAACCCTAACACTAACACTTACCCTAACCCTAACCCTAACCCTTATCCTAACCCTAACCCTAACCATAACACTAACCCTTAACCCAACCCTTAACCCTAACCCTAACCCCTAACCCTGACCCTTACCTAGCCCTAACCCTAACCCTAACACTAACCCTAAGCCCTAACCCTAACCCTAACCATAACCCTAACCATAACCCTTACCGTTACACTAAAACTAACCCTAACCCTAACTCTGAACCTAACCCTAACCCTAACCCTTATGCTAGCTCTAAACCTAACCCTTACACTTACCCTAACCATAACCCTAACCCTAACCCTAAACCTAACCCTAAACGTA
>JANJXV010000665.1:332500-340000 GCA_024803745.1 Megascapheus bottae
ACACTAACCCTAAACCTAAAACTAACCCTAACCTTAACACTTACCCTTACCTTTACTCTAACACTAACCCCAACCCTAACCCTTACCCTAACACAAAACCTAACCCTAACCCTTACCCTAAACCGTACCCTAACTTCTACCCTAACCTTAACCCTAACCCTAACCCTATCCTTAACCCTAAACCTAACCCTAACCCTAACCCTTACCCTTTCCCTATCCCTAACCCTAACCCTAACCCTAACCCTTACCCTTACTCCACCCCTAAACTTATTTTAACCCTAACCCTAACCGTAACGTTTACCCTTACTCTAACCCTAACCCTAACCTTAACACTAACCCTAACCCTAACCCTAGCCCTAACCCTTAACCTTACCCTTACCCTAACCCTAACCCTAATCCTTACACTTACCCTAACAATAAACCTAACCCTAACCCTAAATCTAACCCTAACCCTTACCCTTACCATAAACCTAACCTTAAAACTATTCCTAAAGCTAACCCCTAACCATAACCCTAACCCTAACCCTAACCCTAACCCTTAACCTTAACCTAACCCTAACCCTAACCCTAACCCTTACCCTTACCCTAACACTAACCCTAACAATAACCCAAACCCAAACCCTAACCCTAACCCTAACCCTTCCCCTTACCCTAAACCTTACCCTAAACTTAACCCTAACCCTAAAGCTATCATTCACCCTAAACCTAACCCTAACCCTAACCCTATCCTTAACCCTAAACCTAACCCTAACCCTAACCCCTAAACCTAAACGTAACCCTTAACCTTACCCTAACCCTAACCCTAAACCTAACCCTTACCATTTCCCTAACTCTAAACCTAACCCTAACCAAACCCTAACCCTAAGCCTAACCCTTACCCTTACCCTAACCCTAACCCTAACCTTAACCTGAACAATAACCCTAACCCTAACCCTTACCCTAACCCTAACCTTAATCCTAACCTTAACCCTAACACTAACCCTAAACCTAACCCTTACCCTATCCCTAAACCTAACCCTAACCCAAACCCTAACCATAGCCCTAACCCTAACCCTAACCCTTAAAATAACCCTAATCCTAACCCTAACCCTATCCCTTACCCTTACCCTAACCCTAACCCTAACCTTAAACTTAACCCTAACCCTAACCCTAACTCTAACCCTAATCCTTACCCTTACCCTAACACTAAACCTGACCCTAAGCCTAAACCTTATCCTAACCCTAACCCTAACCCTTACCCTTACCCTAACCCTACCTCCAAGCCTAACCCTTTCCCTTATCCTAAACCTAACTCTAACCCTAACCCTTACCATTTCCCTAACCCTAACCCCTACCGTAACCCTAACCCTAAACCTAAACCTTACCCTAACCCTAACCCTAACTCTTCCTCTTACCTAACCTTAAACCTAACCCTAACCCAAACCCTAACCCAAACCCTAACCCTAACCCTTACCCTTACCCTAACCCTAACCCTAATCTTAAACCTAACCCTAACCCTAACCCTAACCCTATCCTTAAACCTAACCCTAACACTAACCCTAACCCTTACCCTTACCCTAACCCTAAACCTAACCCTAAACCTAACCCTCACCCTTACCCTTACCCTACCCCTAACCTAATCTTAACCATAACCCTAACCTTTACCCTAAACCTTAGCCTAATCCTAAACCTAACCCTAACCCTAACCCTTACCCTAACCCTAACATTAACTTTAACGCTAACCCTAACCCTAACCCTAACCCCAATCCTTATCCTTACCATAACCCTAACCCTAACCCTAACCCTTACACTTACCCTAACACTAAACCTAAACTTAACCCTAAATCTAACCCTAACCCTTACCCTTACCTAAACCTAACACTAACCCTAATTCTAAACCTAACACCTAACCATAACCCTAACCCTAACCCTTAACCTTACCCTAACCCTAACCCTAACCTTAACCCTAACCCTAAACCTAAACCTATTCCTTAACCTTAACCTAACCCTAACCCTAACCCTAACCCTAACCCTTACCCTTACCCTAACACTAACGCTAACAAGAACCCTAACTCTAACCTTAACCCTAACCCTTACCCTTACCTAACCCTAAACTTAAACCTAACCCAAACCCTAACCGTAACCCTAACACTAACCATTACACTTACCCTAACCCTAACCATAACCCTTACCCTAACCCTAAATCTAACCCTTAACCTTCCCCTAACCCTAACCCTAAACCTAACCCTTACCCTTACCCTAAACCTAAACCTAAACCTAATCCTTTTCCTAACCCTAACCCTAACCCTTACCCTAAACCTAACCCTAACCCTAACCCTTACCCTAACCCTAACCCTAACCCGTACCCTTACCAAACCCTAAACCTAACCCTAACCCAAACCCTAACCCTAACCCTAACCCTTACCCTTACCCTAACCGTAACCCTAAACTTAACCATAACCCTAACCCTAACCCTATCCTTCACTCTAATCCTAACCCTAACCCTAACCCTAACACTAACCATATCCTTAACCCTAACTCTAACCCTAACCCTAAAACGTAAACCTAAACGTAACCCTTAACCTTACCCTAAACCTAACCCTAACCCTAACCCTTACCCTTTCCCTAACTCTAAACCTAATCCTAACCCGAACCCTAACCCTAACCCTAACCCTTACAATAACCCTAATCCTAACCCTAACCCTAAACCTAACCCTTACCCTTACACTAACACAACCCATAACCCTAACCTTAACCTTAACCCTAAAACTAACCCTAACTCTAACCCTAACCCTTACCCTTAACCTAACCCTAACCTTAACCCTAACCTAACCCTTACCGTAACCCTTCCAATGACCAAATCCTAAACCTAACCATAAACCAAACCCTAACCCTAACACTAACCCTAACCCTAACCCTTACCCTAACCCTAACCCTAACCTTAACCCTAACCTAACCCTAACCCTAACCCTATCCTTAAGCCTAACCCTAACCCTAACCCTTCCACTTACCTAATCCTAAACCTAACCCTAACCCACACCCTAACCCTAACCCTTACCCTAACCCTAACCCTTACCCTAACCCTAACCCTAACCTTAACCCTAACCTAACCCTAACCCTAACCCTATCCTTAACCCTAACCCTAACCCTTACCCTTACCCTAACCCTAAAACTAACCCTAACCCTAACACTAACCCTAACCCTAACCCTTACCCTTACTCTACGCCTAACCTAATCTTAACCCTAACCTTTACCCTAAACCTTACCCTAACCCTAACCCTAACCGTAACCCTTACCCTTACCCTAACCCTAACCATAACCTTAACCCTAAACCTAACCCTAACCCTAACCCTAATCCTTACCCTTACCCTAACCCTAATCCTAACCCGTACACTTACGCTAACACTAAACCTAACCCTAACCCTAATCCTAAACCTGACCCCTAACCATAACCCTAACCCTAACCCATACACTTACCCTAACCCTAACCCCAACCTCAACCCTAACCCTAAACCTAAAACTACCCCTTAACCTTAACCTAACCCTATCCCTAACCCTAACCCTAACGCTTACCCTTACCCTAACACTAACCCTAACAATAACCCTAACCCTAATGCTAACTCTTACCCTTACACTAACACTAAACCTAACTCTAACCCTAAGCCAAATCCTAAACCTTACCCTAACCCTAGCCCTAACCCTAACCATTACCCTTACCCTAAACGTAACCCTAACCCTAACCCTAAACCTAACAATGACCCAAAACCTAAACTTAACTGTTATCCTAACCCTAACCCTTAACACTAACCCTAAACCCAACCCTAACCCTATCCCGAACACTAAACCTGACTATAAGCCTAAACCTAACACTTACCCTCATCCTAACCCTAACCCTAAACCGAACCCCTAACCCTAAATCTAACCCTAACTCTTACCCTTACCCTAAACCTAACCCTAAACCTAACCCTAACCCTAACCCTAACCCTTACACTTAGCGTAACCCTAACCCTATCCCTAACCCTAACCCTAACCCTTACACTTAGCGTAACCCTAACCCTAACCTTAACCGTAAACTTAACCCTAACCCTAAAACTAAAACTAACCCTAACCCTAACCCTAAACCTAACCTTAACCCTTACCCTAAACCTAAACCGAACCCTAACCCTAACCCAAACACTTACCCTTAGCCTAAACCTAACCCTAAACTTAACGCTAAACCTAACCCTAACCCTAAACCCTAAACTTATCCCTAAACCTAACCCTAACCCTAAACCTAACCATAAACCTAACCCTAACATTAACCCCAAATCTAAACCTAACCCTAACTCTTACCCTTACCCTAACCCTAACCCTAATCTGAACCCTAACCCTAACCTTTACCCTAACCCTAACCCTAATCCTAACCCTTACCCTTACACTAACCCTAACCCTAACCTTAACCCTAACTCTAAACCAAACCCTAACACTAACAATACCCGAAACCTAACCCTAACCTTAACCCTAACCCCTAACCTTAACCCTAACCCTAACCCTAACCCTTACCCTAACCCTAACCCTAACCCTAATCCTTACCCTGTCCCTAAACCTAACCCTAACCATAAGCCTAACCCTAACCCTTACCCTAACCCTAACCCTAGTCCTTACCTTAACCCTAACCCTAAACCTAACCCCAAATCTAAACCTAGCCCCAACTCTTACCCTTACCCTAACCCTAACCCTAACCCTTATCCAAACCCTAAACCTAACCCAAAACCCTAAACCTAACCCTAACCCTAACCCTTACCCTTACCCTAAACCTAACCCTAACCATTACCCTAACCCTAACCGTAAACCTAACCCTAACCCTAACCCTTACCCTTACCCTAACCCTAAACCTAACCCTAACCCTAAACTTAACCCTTATCCTAACCCTAACCCTAACCCTAACCAGTAACATTAACCCTAACCCTAACCCTTACCCTTACCCTAACATTAACCCTAACCCTTACCCTAACCCTAACCGTAACACTAAACCTAACGCTAATCCTAACCCTAACCCTAACCCTTACCCTTACCCTAACCATAGACCTATCCCTAACCCAAACCCTAAGCCCTACCCTAACCCTAACCCTAACCCTTATCCTTACTCTAACCCTAACCCTAACCTTAACCCTAAACCTAAACCTAACTCTAACCCTTATCCTTACCCTAACCCTAACCCTAACTGTAACCTTAACCCTAACCCTAATCCTTACCCTAACCCTAACCCAAACCTTTAACCTAACGCTATCCCTTACCCTAAACCTAACCCTAACCGTAACCCTAACCCTTACTCTTACCCTAAAACTAACCCTAACCTTAACCCTAACCCTAACCGTAACCGTAACCTAACCCTAACCCTTACCCTTACCTTTACCCTACCCCTAACCCTAACATCTAACGCTAACCCTGACCCTAACCCTTACGCTTAACCTTACCCTAAACCTAACCCTAACCTTAACCCTAACCCTAACCCTAACCTAACAATAACCTTAACCCTAACCTTAGCTCTAACCCTAACCCTTACTCTTACCCTAACCCTAAATCTAAACCTAACCCTAACCCTAACCCTAACCCTTACCCTTACCCTACCCCTAACCTAACCTTAACCCTAACCCTAACCCAAACCCTAACCGTTACCCTAACCTTAACCCTAACCCTAACCCTTACCCTTACCCTAACCCTAAACTTAACCCTAACCCTAACACTAACCCTAACCGTAAACCTAATCCTTACCCTTCACCTAACCCTAACCCTTACCCTTCCCCTAACACTAATCCTAACATGAACCATAAACCTAACACTAACTCTTACCCTTACCCTAAACCTAACCCTAAACCTAACCGTACCCCTACCCCTACCCCTAACACTAACCTTAACCCTAACCCTAACCCTAACCCTAACTCTTACCCTTACCCTAACACTAACGCTAACAATAACCCTAACCCTAACCCTAACGGTAACCCTTACCCTAACCCTAACCCTAACCCTTACACTAACCCTTACCCTAAATCTAACCATAACCCTAAACTTAACCCTAACGCAAACCCTAACCCTTACCCTTACCCTAAAAGTAAACCTAACCCTAAACCTAACCCTATTCTTTATCCTTATGCTAACCCTAAACCTAACCCTAACCCTCACCCTAAACCTAAACCTTACCCTTACCCTAATCCTAAACTTAACCCTAACCCTAACCCTAAACCTAAACATAACCCTAACCCTAGCCCTAACCCTAACTCTAAACCTAACCCTAACCGTAATCCTTAACCTAACCCTATCCCTAACCTTAACCCTAACCCGAACACTAACCCTTACCCTAACCCTAACCCCAACCCTAACCCTAATCCTAAAACTAAACCTAACCCTAACCCTAACCATAACCCTTATCCTAACCCTAACACTATCCTTAACCCCTCACCGTAACCCTAACCATTACCCTTACCCTAACCGTAACGCTAACCTTAACCCTAACCCTAACCCTAACCCTAAACCTAACCCTAACCTTAATCCTAACCCTAACCGTAACTATAACCTTGTCCTAACCCTAACCCTAACCTTAAACCTTACCCTTACCCTAACACTAACCCTAACCCTAAACCTAACACTAATCCTAACCCTAACCCTAACCCTTAGCCTAATCCTAACCCTAACCATAAACCTTACCCTAACGCTAACCCTAACCCTTCCGCTTAACTAATCCTAACCCTAACCCTAACCCTAAACCTTACCCTTACACTAACTCTAACCCTAACCCTTACCATAACCCTAACCCTAACCCTAACCCTTACCCTAACGTAACCCTAACCCTAACCTAACAATAACTCTAACCCTAACCCTAACCCTAACCCTAACCCTTATTCTAACCTTACCCCTAACCTTAACCATAACCCTTACCCTAAACCTAAACCTTACCCTAACCCTAAACCTAACCCTAAACCTAACCCTAACCCAAACCCTAAACCTAACCCTAACACTAACCATTACCCTTACCCTAACCCCAACCCTAACCCTTACCCTAACCCTAACCCTAACACTTACAATAACCCTAATCCTAACCCTAACCCTAAACTTAACCCTTACCCCTACCCTAACACTAACCCTAACCCTAACCTTAACCTTAATCCTAACCCTAACCCTAACTCTAAACCTAATCCTTACCCTTACACTAACCCTAACCCTAACCCTAAACCTAACCCTAAGCCTAAAACTTACCCCAACCCTAACCCTTACCCTTACACTAAACCTAAACCTAACCCTAATCCTTACCCTAACCCTAACCCTAACACTGACCCTAACCCTAACCCTAACCCGTACCCTTACCTAACCCTAAACCTAACACTAACCCAAACCCTAACCCTAACCCTAACCATTAACCTTACCCTAACCATATCCCTAAACTTAACCCTAACCAAAACCCTAACCCTATCCTTCACCCTAACCCTAACCCTAACTCTATCCTTAACCCTAAACCTAACCCTAACTCTAAAACCTAAACCTAAA
>JANJXV010000665.1:345000-362500 GCA_024803745.1 Megascapheus bottae
CCCTAACCCTTACCATTACCCTAACCCTAACCCTAAACATAACCCTAACCCTAAACCTAAACCTTACCCTAAGCCTAACCCTAACCCTTACCCATACCCTAACCCTAACCCTAACCTTAAACCCAACCCTAAACCTAACCCTAACCCTTACCGTTACCCTAACCCTAAACCTAAGTCTTATCCTTACCCTAACCCTAACCGTAACCCTAACCCTTCCCCTTACCCTAACTCTAACCCTAACCTTAATGCTAACCCTAACACTAACCCTAAACCTAACACTTACCCTTACCCTAACAATAACCCTAATCCTTACCCTCACCCTAACCCTAACCCGAACACTTACCCTTTCCCTAACCCTTACCCTTACGCTAACTCTAACCCTAACCCTAACCCTAACATTAACCCTTACCCTTACCCTTACCCTAACCCTAACACAAACCCTAACCCAACCCCTAAATCTTACCCTAACCCTAACCCTAAACCTAACAATAACCTTAACCCTAACCCTAAACCTAACCCTAACCCTTACCCTTACCCTAACCCTAACTCTAAACCTAACCCTAAACCTAACCCTAACCCTCACCCTTACCCTTACCCTAACCCTAAACCTAAACCTAACCCTAACCCTAACCCTAACCCGAACCCCTAAACCTAACACTAACACTTACCCTAACCCTAACTCTAACGCTATCCTAACACTTACCCTTACCCTAACCCTAACCCTAACCTTAATTCCAACTCTAAACCTAACCCTAAACCTTACCCTAACCGTTACCCTTACCCTAACCCTACCCCTATCCCAAATCCCAACACTTACCCATAACCTAACCATAACTCTAACCCTAAACCTAACCCTAACTTTTGCCCTAACTCTAACCCTAATTCTAACCCTAAACCTTACCCTAACCCAAACCCTAACCCCTAACCCTAACCCATACCCTAACCCTAACCCTAACGCTAACCCTGACCCTTACCCTAACCCTAACCCTATCTCTAACCCTAACCCTAACCCTAACCCTAACCCTAACTCTTACCCTAACACTAATCCTAACCCTTAGCCTAAACCTAACCCTAACCCGAACCTTAATCTTAACCCTTACTCTTACCCTAACCCTAACATTAACCCTAACCCTAAACCTAAACCTACCCTAACCCTAACCCTTACCCTTACCCTTACCCTAACCATAACCCTAAACCTAACACTAACGCTATCCCTAACCCATACCATTACCCTAACCCTACCTATAACCCTTAACCTTACCCTAACCCTAACCCCAAACCTAAACCTAACCCTAACCCTAACCCTAACCCTAAACCTAACCCCAACCCAAACCTAACCCGAACCCTTACCCTAACCCTAACCCTAACGCTAACCCTAACCCCTAACCCTCACCCTACACCTTACCCTTTCCATAACCCTAACCCTAACCCTAACCCTAACCCTAACCCTTACCCTAACCCTAACCCTAACCTTAACCCTAAACCTAACACTAACCCTAAACCTAACCCTTACCCTAAATCTAACCATAAACCTAAACCTAGCCCTAACCCTTAACATTACCCTAACCCTAACCCTAAATCTAAACCTAACCTTAGCCCTAAATTTAACCCTTACCCTAACCCTAACCATACCCCTAACCCTAACCCTAACCCTAACCCTTACCCTAACCCTAACCCTAACCTTAATGCTAAGCCTAACCCTAAACCTAACCCTTACCCTAACACTAACCCTAAACCTAATCCTTACCCAAAACCTAACCCGAACCCTAAACCTTACCCTTTCCCTAACCCTAACCCTAACCCTAAACCTTACCCTTACCCTTACCCTTACCTGACCATAACATAACCCTAACTCTAACCTTAACCCTAACCCTAACCCTTACCCTTACCATAACCCTAACCCTAAACCTAATCCTTGCCCTAACCCTAACCCTAGCCCTAACCCTTACCTTTCCCTAACCCTAACCATACCCCTAACCCTAAATCTAACCTGAACCCTAACCCTAACTCTAACCTTTACCCTAACTCTAACCCTAAAACTAACCCTAACACTAACCCTTACCCTTAGCCTAAAACTAACCCTAACCTTAACTCTAACCCTTACCCTTACCCTAACCTTAACCCTAACCTTAACCCCAATCCTAAACCTAACCATAACCCTAACCCTAACGCTTACCCTTACCCTAACCCTAACCCTAACCCCAACACTTACCCTTATCCTAACCCTATCCCTACCTCTAATCCTTACCCTTACCCTAACCTTAACCCTAACCTTAACCCCAACCCTAGCCCTAACCCTAACCCTAACCCTAACATTAACCCTAACCCTTACCCTTAACCTAACCCTAATCCTAACCCTAACCATGACCCAAAACTAACCCTAACCCTAACCTTTACCCTTAACCTAAACCTAACCCTAACCCTAACCCTTACACTTACCATAACCCTAACCCCAAACCTAACACTAACGCTAAACCTAACCCTAACCCTTACCCTTTCCCTAACCCAAACCCTAACACCTAACCCTAACCATAACCCTAACCCTTACCCTTAACCTAACCCTAACCCTAAATCTAACCCTAACCCTAACCCTAAAACTTAACCTAACCCTAATCCTAACCCTAACCCTAAACCGTACCCTAACAATCACCCTAACCCTAACACTTACCCTTACCCTAACCCTATCCCTAATCCTAACTATAACCCTAAACCTAAACTTAACCCTAACCCTAACCCTATCCTTAACCCTAACCCTTACCCTAACACTTACCCTAACCCTAACCCTTACCCTTACCTTAACCCTAACCCTAACCTTAACCCCAACCCTAAACCAAACCTTAACCCTTACCCTTACACTAACCCTAACCTTATCTCTTATCCTTACCCTAACCCTAACTCTACCCCTAATCCTAACCCTTAACCTTACCCTAACATTTACCCTAACCTTCCTGCTATCCCTAACCCTAACCCTAACACTTACCCTAACCCTACTCTAACCCTAATCCTTATCCAACCCTAACCCTAACCTTAACCCTAACCCTTACCCTTTCCCTAAACCTAACCCTAACCCTAACTCTAACCGTAACCCTTACCCTTACCCTAATCCTAACCCTAACCCTAACCCTTAATCTTACCCTAACCGTAACCCTAAACCTAACCCAACCCTAACACTAACCCTAACCCTTACCCTTACCCTAACACTAACCATAAACCTAACCCTAAACCATACTCTTAACCTTACCCTAACCCTAAACCTAACCCTAACCCTAACTCTAACCCTTACCCTTACCCTTAACCTAACCCTAACCCTAAACCTAACCCTAACCCTAAACCTAAACCTTACCCTTAGCCTTAATATAAACTTAACCCTAACCCTAAACCGAACCCTAACTCTTACCATTTCCCTAACCCCAATCCTAACCCTAAACCTAAACCTAACCCTAACCTTTACCCTTACCCTCATACTAACACTAAACCTAACACATACACTAAACCTAACTCTTACCCTTACCCTAACCCTAACCCTAACCCTAACCGTAAACTTAACCTTAATCCTAACACTAAACCTAACCCTAACCCTTACCCTTACCCTAAATCTAACCCTAACCTTAACCCAAACCCTAAGCCTAACCCTAACCCTAACCCTAACGCTTACCCTTACCCTAGCCCTAACCCTAAACCTAACCCTTACTTTTACCCTAACCCTAACCTTAACCCCAACCCTAAACCTAACCCTAAACCTTACCCTTACCCTAACCCTAAACCTAACCCCTAACCCTATCCCTAACCCTTACCCTTACCCTAACCCTAACCCTAAATCTAAGACTAAACCCAACCCTAAAACTTAACCTAACCTAACCCTAAACGTAACCCTAAACGTAACTCTAACCCTAACCCTAAACCTTACCCTTATCCTAACCGTAACCCTAACCCTCATCCTAACCCTAACACTTACCCGTACCCTACCCCTAATCCTAATCCTAACTCTAACCCTAAACCTAATCTTAACCCTAACCCTAACCTTAACCCTTCCCCTAACCCTAACCCTAACACTTACCCTAACCCTAACCCTCACCCAAACATAACACCTAACCCTAACCCTAACCTCACCCTAACCCTAACCCTAAACTTAACCCTTACCCTAACCCTAACCTTACCCCTAAACCTAACCCTAACCCTTACCCTAACCCTAACCCTAACCTTAATGTTAAGCCTAACCCTAAACTAACCCTTACCCTAACCCTAACCCTAACCCTAATCCTTACCCAAACCCTAACCCAAACCCTAAACCTTACCCTTTCCCTAACCCTAACCCTAACCCTAACCCTTACCCTTAACCTGACCATAACATAACCCTAACTCTAACCTTAACCCTAACCCTAACCCTAACCCTTACCCTTACCATAAACCTAACCCTAACCTTAATGCTAACCCTAACCCTAAACTTTACCATAACCCTAACCCTAAACCTAATCCTTACCCTAACCCCAACCCTAGCCCTAAACCTTACCATTCCCTAACCCTAACTCTACCCCTAATCCTAAACCTAACCTTAACCCTTACCCTAAATCTTACCCTTACACTTACACTAACCCTAACCCTAAACCTAACGCTAATCCTAACCCTAACCCTAACCCTTACCCTTACCCTAAACCTAACCCTAGCAATAACACTAACCCTAACCTTAACCCTAACCCTAACCCTAACCCTAACCCTTACCCTTACCCTATTCCTCACCCTAAACCTAACCCTAACCCTAACCCTAACCCTAACCCTTACCCTTACCCTAACCCTAACCTTAAATCTAACCCTAAACCTAACCCTAAACCTTACCCTTACCCTAACCCTAACCCTAACCCCTAACCCTAAACCTAACACTTACCCTTACCCTAACCCTAACCCTAAATCTAAGACTAAACCTAACCCTAAAACTTAACCTAACCTAACCCTAAACGTAACCCTAAACATAACTCTAACCCTAAACCTAACCCTTACCCTTATCCTAAACGTAACCCTAACCCTCATCCTAACCCTAACACTTACCCGTACCCTACCCCTAATCCTAATCCTAACTCTAACCCTAAACCTAATCTTAACCCTAACCCTAACCTTAACCCTTGCCCTAACCCTAACCCTAACACTTACCCTAACCCTAACCCTCACCAAAACCTAACCCCTAACCCTAACCCTACCCTCACCCTAACCCTAACCCTAAACTTAACACTTACCCTAACACTAACCATACCCCTAAACCTAACCCTAACCCTTACCCTAACCCTAACCCTAACCTTAATGCAAAGCCTAACCCTAAACCTAACCCTTACCCTAACCCTAACCCTAACCCTAATCATTACCCAAACCCTAAACCGAACCCTAAACCTTACCCTTTCCCTAACCCTAACCCTAACCCTAACCCTTACCCTTACCCTTAACCTGACCATAACATAACCCTAACTCTAACCTTAACCCTAACCCAAACCTTAATGCTAACCCTAACTCTAACCTTTACCATAACACTAACCCGAAACCTAATCCTTACACTAACCCCAACCATAGCCCTAAACCTTACCATTCCCTAACCTTAACCCTAAACCTAACCTTAACCCTTACCCTAAATCTTACCCTTACACTTACACTAACCCTAACCCTAAATCTAACGGTATTCCTACCCGTAACCCTAACCCTTACCCTTACCCTAAACCTAACCCTAACAATAACACTAACCCTAACCTTAACCCTAACCCTAACCCTAACCCTAACCCTTACACTTACCCTATCCCTAACCCTAAACCTAACCCTAACCCTAACCGTAACCCTAACCCTTACCTAATCCTAACCCTAACCCCTAACCCTAACCATAAAACTTACTCTTACCCTAACCCTAACCCTAACCCTACCCTTAACGCTACCCCTAACCCTAACCCTAACCCCTAAGCATAACCCTAGCCCTTACCCTTACCCTTACCCTAACCCTAACCTTAACCCTAAACCTAACACTCACCCTAACCCTAACCCTTACCCCAACCCTAACCCTAAACCTAACCCTAACCCTATCCCTAACCCTTACCCTAACCCTAACCATAAACCTAACCCTAACCCTAATCCTTACCCTAACCCTAACCCTTAACCTATCCCTAACCCTTACCCTTTCCCAAACACTAACCCTAAACCTTACCCTAAACCTTACCCTTAACCTTACCCTAACCCTAACCGTAACCCTGAACTTAACCCTAACCCTAACCCTAACCCTTACAGTTATCCTAAACCTAACCCTAACCCTAACCCTAACCCTAAACCTAACCCTTACCCTTACCCTAACCCTAACCCTAACCCTGAACTTAACCCTAAACCTAACCCTTACCCTTACCCTAACCCTAACCCTAAAACTACCCCTAAACCTAACCCTAACCCTAACCCTTACCCTAACCCTAACCCTAACCCTAACCTTAACCCTAACACTAAACCTAACCCTATCAATTACCCTTACCCTAACTCTAACCCTAACATTAACCCGAACCCTAAACCTAACCCTAGCCCTAACCCTACCTCTTACCCTTAACCTAACCCTAACCCTAACACTAACCCTAACACTTACCCTTACCCTAACTCTAAAACTAACCCTAACCCTAACTTTTACCCTAACCCTAACCTTAACCCCAACCCTAAACCTAACCCTAAACCTTACCCTTACCCTAACCCTAACCCTAACTATTATCCTTAACCTAACAGTAATTCTAACCCTAACCATAAACCTTAACCTAACCCGAACCCTAACACTAACCGTAACCCTTACCTTTACCCTAACCCGAACCCTTACCCTAAACCTAAACATAACCCTTAGCCTAACCCTAACCCTAACCCTAACCTTAACCCTAACCCTAACCCTAACCCTTACTCTTACCCTAACCCTAAACCAAACAAAACCCTAACCCTAACCCTAAACTTTACCCTTACCCTAAACCTAACAATAATCCTTACCCTAACCCCTAACCCTAACCCTAAACCTTACCCTTACCATAACCCTTAACATAACCCTAACCCTAACTGTAACCCTTAACCCTAACCCTAACCCTAACCCTTAACCCTAACCGTTACCCTAACCACTACCCTTACCCTAACCCTAACCCTAACCCTAACCCTTACCCTAATCCTAACCCTAACCCTTACCCTAACCCTAACCCTAACCCTATCACCTAACCCTAACCCTAACCCTCACCCTAAACCTAAACCTAACCCTAACCCTTATCCTACCCCTACCCCTAACCCTAACCCTTACCTTTACCCTAACCCTAACCATAAACTTAACCCCAACCCTAAACCTAACCCTAACCCTTACCCTTACCCTAACCCTAACCCTAAACCTAACCCTAACTCTAACCCTAAACCTAATCCTAAACCTAAACATAACCTTTACCCTTACACTAACCCTAACCCCAAACCTAACCCTAACACTAACCCTAACACTAACCATTACCCTAACCCTTACCCTTACCCTAACCCTAACCCTAACCTTTACCCTTACCATAATACTAACCCTAACCTTAACCCTAAACCTAACACTAAACCTAAACCTAACCTTTACCCTCACCCTCACCCTAACACTAACCCTTACCCTTACCCTAACCCTAACCCTAAACCTAACCCTAAACCTTACCCTTACCCTAAACATAACACTAACCCTTACCCTAACCCTAACACCTAACCCTAACCCTAACCCTAAACCTTACCCTTAACCTAACCCTAAACCTAACGCTACCCCTAACCCTACCCCTAACCCTACCCCTAACCTTAACCCTAACCCTAAACATAACCCTAACCCTTAACCTTACCCTAACCCTAACCCTAAACCTAACCCTAACCCTAAACCTAATCCTAACGCTAACCCTAACCATAACCCTAAACTTACCCTAACCATAGGCCTAACCCTAACCCTTACCCTTACCCTAACCCTAACCCAAACCCTAACCCTAACCCTAAACCTTACCCTTACCCTAACCCTAACCCTACCCCTAAGCCGAACACTTACACTTACCCTAACCCTAACCCTAAACCTAACCCTAATTTTACCCAAAACCTAACCCTAAGTTTAAACCTTACCCTAACTCTAAACTTAACCCTTACCCTTACCCTAACCCTAACCCTAAACCTAACCCTAAACCTAACCCTTACCCTTACCCTAACCCTAACACAAACCCTAACCCTAACCCTAACCCTTACCCTTACCCTAACCCTGACCCTAAACCTAACCCTAGTTTTACCCTATCCCTAACCCTAACCTTAAGTTTAAACCTTACTCTAACCCTAAACCTAACCCTTACCCTTACCATAACCCTAACCCTAACCCTAACCCTAACCCTTATCCTTACCCTAACCTTAAACCTTAACCAATACCTAACCCTAACCCTAACCCTAATCTCTAAACCTAACCCTTACCCTTATCCTAACCCTAAACCTAACTCTAATCCTAACCTCTAACCCTAACCCTACCTTTAACCCTAACACTTAACCTTATCCTAAACCTAACCCTAAACCTAACCCTAATCCGGCCACTTACCCTAACCCTAACACTAACTCTAACCCTAACCCTGAACCTAACCCTAACCCTAACCCTTACACTTACCCTAACCCTAACCGTAACCCTAACCCTACCCCTCACACTTACCCTTACCCTAACCCTAACCCTAAACATTATCCTAACCCTAACACTAACCCTAACCCCTAAACCTTACCCTAACCCTAACCCTAACTCGAACCCTTACCCTTACCTTAACCCTAACCCTAACCCTAACCCTTACACTAACCCTAAACCTAACACTTTCCCTATCCCTACCACGAACCCTAAACACTAACCCTAACCCTAACCCTAACGCTCACCCTAACCTAAGCCTAACCATAACACTTACCCTTACCCTAACCCTAACCCTACACTTAATGCTGAACCTAACCCTAACCCTAAACCTAACCCTATCCCTAAACCTTACCCTTACCCTAAAACTAACCCTAACCCTAACCCTAAACCTAACCCTAACCCTTATTCTTACCTTAACATTAACCTTAACCCTAACCCTAATCCTAACCCCTAACCCTAACCCTAACCCTAAACCATATCCTTACCCTAACCCTAACCCTAAACCCTAAACCTCACCCTAACCCTAACCCTTACCCTTACCCTAACCCTAATCCTAAACTTAATCCTAACCCTAACACTAACATTAACCCTAACCCTTACCCTAACCCTAACCCTAACCCTTACCCTTACCCTAACCCTAACCCTAAACCTAACCCTAACCCTAACATTAAACCTTACCCTAACAATTACCCTTACACTTACCCTAATCCTAAACACTACCCTAATCCTAACCCTAACCGTTACCCTAACCCTAACCCTAACCCTAACACTAACCGTAACCCTAACCCTTACCCTTATCCTAAACATAATCCTAATCCTTACCCTAACCCTTAACCCCTAAGCCTAACCCTAAACCTTACCCTTACCCTAACCCTAACCCTACCCCTACCCCTAGCCCTAAACCTAACCCCTAACCCTAACCGTAACCGTAACCCTTACCCTTACCCTAACTCTAACCCTAACCCTAACACTTACCATTACCATAACCCTAACACTAATCCTAACCCAAAAACTTACCCTTACCCTAAACCTAACTCTAACCCTAACCCTAACCTTAACCTTTACCCTAAACATAACCCTAACCCTGACCGCTAACCCTAACCCTAAACCTTACCCTTACCCTATCCCTAACCGTAACCCTACCACTAACACTAACCCCTAAACCTAACCCTAACCCTAACCCTAACCCTTACCCCAACCCTAACCGTAATCCTAATCCTATCTCTAACCCTAACCCTAACCCCTAACTCTAACCCTAACCATTACCCTTTCCCTAACCCTAACCCTAACCCTAACCCTAATCTTAACCCTAACCCTAAACCTAACCCTAACCCTACCCTTACCCTAACCCTAACCCTAACCCTAAACCTAACACTAACCCTAACCCTAATCCTAACGGTATCCCTAACCCTAACCATAGCCCTAACCCTAACCCTTACCCTTACCCTAACCCTAACCCTAACCCTAAACCTAACCCTAATTTTACCCTAACCCTAACCCTAACCCTAAGTTTAAACCTTACCCTAACCCTAAACCTAACCCTTACCCTTACCATAACTTATCCTTACCCTAACTTTAAAGCTTAACCAATCCCTAACCCTAACCCTAACCCTAATCCCTAAACCTATTCCTTACCCTTATCCTAACCCTAACCCTAACTCTAATCCTAACCTCTAACCCTAACCCTACCTTTAACCCTAACACTTACCCTTATCCTAAACCTAAACCTAAACCTAACCCTAACCCTAACACTTACCCTAACCCTAACACTAACTGTAACCCCAACCCTAAACCTAACCCTAACCCTAACCCTTACACTTACCCTAACCCTAACCGTAACCCTAACCCTACCCCTCACACTTAACCTTACCCTAACCCTAACCCTAACCCTAAACATTATCCTAACCCTAACACTAAACCTAACCCCTAAACCTTACCCTAATCCTAACCCTAACTCTAACCCTTACCCTTACCTTAACCCTAACCCTAACCCTAACCCTTACACTAACCCTAAACCTAACACTTTCCCTAACCCTACCCCGAACCCTAAACACCAACCCTAACCCTAACCCTAACGCTCACCCTAACCTAACCCTAACCATAACACTTACCCTTACCCTAACCCTAACCCTACACTTAATGCTGAACCTATCCCTAACCCTAACCCTAACCCTATCCCTAAACTTTCCCTTACACTAAAACTAACCCTAACCCTAACCCTAAACCTAATCCTAACCCTTACTCTTACCTTAACATTAACCTTAACACTAACCCTAATCCTAACCCCTAACCCCAACCCTAACCCTAAAACTTATCCTTACCCTAACCGTAATCCTAAACCATAACTCTCACCCTAACCCTAACCCTTACCCTTACCCTAACCCTAACACTAACATTAACCCTAACCCTTACCCTAACCAGAACCCTAACCCTTACCCTTACCCTAACCCTGAACCTAAACTTAACCCTAACCCTAACCTTAACCCTTACCCTAATCCTAACGCTTACACTTACCCTAACCCTAACCATTACCCTAATCCTAACCCTAACCGTTACCCTAACCCTAACCCTAACCCTAACACTAACACTAACCGTAACCCTAACCCTTACCCTTATCCTAAACATAATCCTAATCCTTACCCTAACCCTAACCCCTAAGCCTAACCCTAAACCTTACCCTTCCCCTAACCCTAACCCTACCACTACACCTAACCCTAACCCTAACCGCTAACCCTAACACTAACTCTAACCCTTACCCTTTCACTAACCCTAACCGTAACCCTAACCATCACCCTTACCCTAACTCTAACCCTAACCCTAACACTAACCTTACCGTAACCCTAAACCTAATCCTAACCCTAACCCTTACCCTTACCCTAAACCTAACGCTAACCCTAACCCTAACTTTAACCTTTATCTTAAACATAACCCTACCCTTACCCTAACCCTGACCCCTAACCCTAACCCTAAACTTTACCCTTACCCTATCCCTAACCGTAACCCTACCACTAACCCTTAACCTAACCCTAACCCTTACCCTAACTCTAACCCTAACCCTAACCCCTAAAACTAACCCTTACCCTAATCCTAACCCTAACACTAGCCCTTACCCTAACCCTTACCCTAACCCTAACCATAACACTAACCCTTATGCTAACCCTAACCCTTACCCTAAACCTAACCCTAAACCTAACCCTTACCCTTACCCTTACCCTAACCCTAACCCAAAACCTAACCCTAACCCTAACCCTAACCCTAAACCTTACCCTTACCCTAACCCTAAACTTAAACCTAAGCCTAAACCTAACCCCTAGCCCCAAACCTAACCTTAACCCTAACCCTAACCCTAACTCTAACACTTACCCTTACCCTAGCCCTAACCCTAACCCTAACCCTTACCCTAACTCCAACCTTAACCCTACCCTCAAACCTAACCCTAACCCTAACCCTAACCCTAAACATTACCCTTACCATAATCCTAACCCTAACCTTAACCGGAACCCTAACACTAACCCTTACCCTAACACTTACCCTAACCCTAACCCTTACCCTAATCCTAACGCTAACCCTTACCCTTACCCTAACCCTAAACCTAAACCTAACCCTAACCCTAACCCTTACCCTAACCCTAAACCTAACCCTAACCCTTACCCTTACCCTAAACCTAACGCTAACCCTAACCCTTACCCTAACCATAACCCTTACCCTTACCCTTAACCTAACCCTAACCCTAACCCTAACCCTAACCCTAAATCTTACCCTTGTCCTAAGCATAAGCCTAACCCTTACCCTAACCCTACCCCTAACCCTAACACTAGCCCTAACCCTAAACTTAACCCTAATCCTAACCCTAACCCTTACCCTTACCTTACCCTTACCCTTACCCTAACTCTAACCCTAAATTTAATGCTAACCCTAACCCTAACTCTAAACCTAACCCCTACCCTAACCCTAACCCTAATCCTTACCCTAACACTAACACTAACCTTAACCCTTACCCTAACCCTTACCCTTTCCCTAATCCTAACCCTAACCCTAACCCTAACCCTAACCCTTATCCTAACACTAACCCTAACCCTAACCCTAACCCTAACCCTTACCCCTTCCCTAACCCTAAGCCTCACCCTAACTCTAATCTTAACCCTAACCCTAACCCTAACCCTTACCCTTACCCTAAACCTCACCCTAAATCAAAACCTACCCCTACCCCTAACCCTAACCCCTAACCTTAAACCTAACCCTAACCCTTTCTTTTTCCCTAACCCTAAACCTAACCTAACCCTAACCCTAACCTTAATCCTAACCCTAACCCTAACCCTTACCCTTACACAAACCCTTAACGTTACCCTAACCATAACCCTAAACTTAATGCGAACCCTAACCCTTTTCTAACCCTAACCCTTACCCTAACCCTAACCTAACTCTAATCCTTACCCTAACACTGACCTTAACCCTAACCCTTACCCTAACCATTACACTTTCCCTAACACTAACCCTAACCCTAACCTTTACCCCAGCCATAACCGTAACAATTACCCTAACCCTAAACCTAACCGTTACCCTAACCCTAACCCTAACACCTAAACCTAACAATAACCCTCACCCTAACCCTAACCCTAACCCTAACCCTTATCCTAACCCTAATCCTAACCCTAACCCTTACCCTTACCCAAACCCTAACCCTAACCTTAACCCCAACCCTAAACCTAACCCTAACTCTGACCCTTACCCTAACTGTAACCCCAAACCTAACCCTAACCCTAACATTAAACCTAAACCTAATCCTAACCCTAACCCTACACCTTACCCTTACCCTAACACTAACCCCAAACATAATTCTAACCCTAAACCTAACCCTTACCCTAAACATAACCCTAACCCTAATCCTAACCCTAAACGTAACCCTAACCCTAACCCAAACCCTAACCCCTAACCCTAACCCTAACCCTAAACCTTACCCTTACACTATCCCTAACCCTACCCTAACCCTAACCCTAACACTTACCCTAACCCTAACCCTAACCCTAAACCTAACCCTAACTATAACCCTAACCATAACGCTTACCCTTAACCTAACCCTAACCCTTACCCTAATTCTAACCCTAACCCTAACCCCTAAAACTAACCCTTACCCTAATCCTAACCCTAACACTAGCCCTTACCCTAACCTTTACCCTAACCCTAACGCCAACAAAACCTTACGCTAATCATAACCCTTACCCTAAACCTAACACTAAACCTAACCCTTACCCTTACCCTTACATTAACCCTAACGCTAAACCTAACCCTAACCCTAACCCTAACACTAAACTTAAACCTAAGCCTAACCCTAACCCCTAACCCCAAACCTAACCTTAACCCTAACCCTTACCCTTACCCTAACCCTAACCCTAACCCTAACACTTACCCTTACCCTAACCCTAACATTAACCCTAACCATTACCCTAAATCCAACACTAACAGTAACACCAAACCTAACCCTCACCCTAACCCTAACCCTAACCCTTACTCTTACCCTAACCCTAACCCTAACCCTAAACATTACCCTTACCATAATCCTAACCCTAACCTTAACCCGAACCCTAACACTAACCCTTACCCTAACCCTTACCCTAACCCTAACCCTAACCCTAATCCTAACGCTAACCCTTACCCTTACCCTAACCCTAAACTTAAACCTAACCCTAATCCTAACCCTAACCCTTAACTTAACCCTAAACCTAACCCTAACCCTTAACCTTACCCTAAACCTAACGCTAACCCTAACCCTAACCCTTACCCTAACCATAACCCTTACCCTTACCCTTACCCTTACCCTAACCCTAACCCTAAATCTTACCCTTATCCTAAACATAACCCTAACCCATACCCTAACTCTAACTCCTAACCCTAACCCTAAACCTTACCATTACCCTAAACCTAACCCTACCCCTACCCCTACCCCTAACCCTAACCCGTAACCCTAACACTAACTCTAACCCTTACCCTTTCCCTAACCCTAACCGTAACCCTAACCCTAACCCTAACCTTAACCCTAACCCTAACCCCAACCCTAAACCTTACACTTACCCTAATCATAACACTACCCCTAACCCTACCCCTAACTCTAACCCTACTCCTAACCCTAACCCTAACCCTTACTCTTTCCCTAACCCTAACCCTAGCCCTAACACTAAACTTAACCCTAATTCTAACCCTATCCCTTACCCTTACCTTAACCCTTACCCTTCCCCTAAACTTCATGCTAACCCTAACCCTAACTCTAAACCTAACCCCTACCCTAACCCTACCCCTAACCCTAATCCTTACCCTAAGACTAACACTAACCTTAACCCTTACCCTAACCCTTACCCTTTCCCTAATCCTAACCCTAACCCTAACCCTAACCCTTATCCTAACACTAACCCTAACCCTAATCCTAACCCTAACCCTTACCCTTTCCCTAACCCTAACCCTAACCCTTACCCTTACCCTAACCCTAACCCTAACCAAAACCTACCCCTAACCCTAACGCTAACCCCTAACCTAAAACCTAACCCTAACCCTTTCTCTTTCCCTACCCCTAAACCTAACCTAACCAAAACCCTTACCTTAATCCTAACCCTAACCCTAACCCTTACCCTTACCCAAACCCTTAACGTTACCCTAACCCTAACCCTAAACTTAATGCTAACCCTAACCCTTTTCTAACCCTAACCATTACCCTAACCCTAACCTAACTCTAATTCTTACCCTAACACTGCCCTTAACCCTAACCCTTACCCTAACCATTACCCTTTCCCTAACCCTAACCCTAACCCTAACTTTTACCCCAACCATAACCCTAACAATTACCCTAACCCTAAACCTAACCAGTAGCCCAACCCTAACCCTAACACCTAACCCTAATACTTATCCTAACCCTAACCCTAACCCTAACCCTTACCCTTACCCAAACCCTAACCCTAACCTTAACCCCAACCCTAAACCTAACCCTAACTCTGAACCGTACCCTAACTCTAACCCCAAACCTAACCCTAACCCTAACCCTAAACCTAAACCTAATCCTAACCCTAACCCTAACCCTTACCCTTACCCTAACCCTAACCCCAAACCTAACTCTAACCCTAAACCAAACCCTTACCCTAAACATAACCCTAACCCTTACCCTAACCCTAACCCTAACCCTAACCCTAAACCTAAACCTAATCCTAACCCTAACCCTAACCCTTACCCTTACCCTAACCCTAACCCCAAACCTAACTCTAACCCTAAACCTAACCCTTTCCCTATACATAATCCTAACCCTAACCTTAACCCTAACCCTAACCCTAAACCTAACCCTAACCCTTATCCTAACCCTAACATTAACCCTAACCCTAAACCTTACCCTAAGCCTAACCCTAACCCTAACACTAACCCTACCCCTAACCCCTAAACCTAACCCTAACCCTAACCCTAAACCTTACCCTTACCCTAAACATAACCCTAACCCTTACCCTAACCCTAACCCTAACCCTAACCCAAAACCTAACCCTAACCCTAACCCTAACCCATACCCTTACCCTAACCCTAACCATAATCCTAACCATAACCCTAAACATTACCCTAACACTAACCCTAACCCTAACCTTTACCCTTACCATAATCGTAACCCTAAACTTAACCCGAACCCTAAACCTAACCCTAACCCTAACCCCTAACCCTAACCCTAACCCTAAACCTTACCTTTAACCTAACCCTAACCCTAAACCTAACCCTAACCCTAACGGTAACACTTATGCTTACCGTAAACCTAACCCTAACCCTTACCTTACCCTAACCGTAACCCTAACCCTTACCCTAACCCTAACCCTAACCCTAACCCTTACCCTTTCCCTAACTCTAACCCTAACCCTAAACCTAACCCTAACCCCAAGCCTTACCCTAACTCCAAACCTAACCCTAACTTCAAACCTAACCCTCACCCTAACCCTAAACCTCACCCTTACTCTTACCCTAACCCTAACCCTAACCCTAAACATTACCCTTACCATAATCCTAACCCTAACCTTAACCTGAACCCTAACACTAACCCTAACCCTAACCCTTACCCTAAACCTAACCCTAACCCTAACCCTAACCCTAACCCTTACCCTAACAGTAAACCTAAACCTAACCGTAACCCTAACCCTAACCCTTACCCTAACCCTAAACCTAACCCTAACCCTTACCCTTACCCTAAACCTAATGCTAACCCTATCCCTAACCCTTACCCTAACCATAACCCTTACCCTTACCCTTACCCTTACCCTTACCCTAACCCAAACCCTAACCCTAATTCTTACCCTTATCCTAAACATAATCCTAACCCTTACCCTAACAATAAGCCCTAACCCTAACCCTAAACCTTACCATTACCCTTACCCTAACCCTAACCCTACCCCTAACCCTAAACCTAACCCTAACCCCTAACCCTAACACTAACTCTAACCCTTACCCTTTCCCTAACCCTAACCCTATCCCTAACCCTAAACCTAACCCTAACCTTAACCCTAACCGTAACCCTAAACCTAACCCTAACCCTTACCCTTATCCTAACCCTAACATTAAACCTAACACTTACCCTTAACCTAACTCTAATCCTGACCCTAACCCTAACCCTTACTCTTACGCTAACCCTAAGCCTAACCCTTACCCTTAACCTAAATCTAACCCTAACCATTAACCTTACCCTTACGCTAACCCTAACCCTAACCCTAACCCCTAACCCTAACCCTAACCCTAAACCTTGCCCTTACCCTAACCCTAACCCTAAACTTAACCCTAAACCTAACACTAACCCTAACCTTAAACCTTATCCTAACCTTATCCCTAAAGCTAATCCTAACCCAAACCTTACCTTTACCATAA
>JANJXV010000665.1:367500-380000 GCA_024803745.1 Megascapheus bottae
AACCTAACCCTTACCCTTTCCTAACCCTAACCCTAACCCTAAACCTAACCTTTACCCTAACCCTAACCCTAACCCTAACGTTACCCTAACCCTAACCCTAACCCTTACCCTAACCCTAACCCTAACCCTAACACCTAACGGTAACCCAAACCCTCACCCTAAAACGAACCCTAACCCTAACCCTTATCACAACCCTAACCTTAACCCTAACCCTAACGCTTACACTAACCCTAAGCCTAAATTTAACCCCACCCCTAAACCTAACCCCAACCCTTACCCTTACCCTAACCCTAACCCTAAACCTAACCCTAACCCTAACACTTACCCTTACCCTAAACCTTACACTAACCTAACCCTTACCCTAACCCTAACCCTAACCCCAAACCTAACCCTAACCCTAACGCTAAACCATACCCTTACCCTAACCCTAAACCTAAACCTAACCCTAAATATTACACTTACCCTAACCCTAAACCTAAACCTAACCCCTAACCCTAACCCTAATCCTAACCATAACCCTTACCCTTACCATAATCCTAACCCTAAACTTAACCCGAACTCTAACGCTAACACTAACCCTTACCCTTACCCTAACCCCAAACCTAAACCTAAACCAAACCCTAACCCTAACCCTTACCCTAACCCTAATCCTATCCCTAACCCTAACCCTAATCCTAACCCTAACCCCTAACCCTAACCCTTACCCTTACCCTAACCCTAAGCCTAACCCTTACCCTTAACCTAAACCTAACCCTAACCATAAACCTTACCCTTACGCTAACCTTAAACCTAACCCTAAACTTAACCCTAACCCCTAACCGTAACCCTAACCCTAAACCTTGCCCTTACCCTAACCCTAACCCTGAACGTAACCCTAAACCTAACACTAACCCTAACCCTAACAATTACCCTAACCCTATCCCTAAACCTAACCCTAACCTAAACCTTACCTTTACCCTAACCCTAACCCTATACCTAACCCTAACCCTAACGCTAAAACTTACCCTTACCCTAAACCTAACCCTAACCCTTCCACTTACCCTAACCCTAACCCTAACCCCAACCCTAATACTTACCCTTACCCTAACCCTAACCCTAAACCTAACCCTTACTCTAACCCTAAACCTAACCCTAACCCTAACCCTTACCCTTAACCTAATCAAAACCCTAACACTAACCCTAACACTTACACTTACCCTAACCCTAACCCTAACCCTTACCCTAACCCTAACCCTAACCCTAACCCTAACTTTTACCCTTACCCTAACTCTAACCCTAACCCTAACCCTTACCCTTACACTAACCCTAACCCTAAACCTAACCCTTACCCTAACCCTAACCCTAACCCCAATCCTTACCCTAACCCTAATCCTAACCCTAACCCTAACCTTAACCCTAACCCTAAGCCTAACCCATACCCTTCCCCTAAACCTAACCCTAAACCTAACCCTAACCCTAACCCTCACCCTCACCGTTACCCTTAGCCTACCCTAACCCTAAACCTAACCCTAACCCTAATAGAAACCCTAACCCCTAACCCTTACCCTAACCCTAAACGTTACCCTTACACTATCCCTAACCCTACCCTAACCTTAACCCTAACACTTACCCTAACCCTAACCCTAACTCTAAACCTAACCCTAACTACAACCCTAACTCTAACGCTTACCGTTAACTTAACCCTAACCCTTACCCTATGTCTAACCCTAACCCTAACCCCGAAAACTAACCCTAACACTAACCCTTACGCTAACCCTAACCCTTACCCTAAACCTAACCATAAACCTAACCCTAACCCTTACCCTTACATTAACCCTAACCCTAAACCTAACCCTCACCCTAACCCTAACCCTAACCCTTACCCTTACCCTAACCCTAAACCTAACCCTAACCCTAACCCTAACCCCTAAACCTAAACCTAACCTTAACCCTAACCCTTACCCTTACCCTAACCCTAACCCTAACCCTAATACTTACGCTCACCATAACCCTAACACTAACCCTAACCCTTAACCTAACCCTAAACCTAACCCTACCCCCAAACCTAACCCTAACCCTAACCCTAACCCTTACTATTACAATAACCCCAACCCTAACCATAAACATTACCTTTACCATAATCCTATACCTAACCTTAACCCGAACCATAACACTAACCCTAACCCTAACCCTTACCCTAACCCTAACCCTAAACCTAACCCTAACCCTACCCCTTACCCTTACCCTACCCTAAACCTAATCCAAACCCTGACCCTTACCCTAAACCTAACGCTAACCCAAACCCTAACACTTACCCTAACCCTAACGCTTACCCTTACCCTTACCCTTACCCTAACTCTAACCCTAACCCTAAACCTAAACCTAACCCTCACCCTAACACTTACCCTAACCCTAATCCTAACCGTAACCCTTACCCTTACCTTAAACCTAACGCTAACCCTAAACCTAACCTTAACCTTACCCTAAACATAACCCTAACACTTACCCGAACCCTAACCCCTAACTCTAACCCTAAACCTCACCCTTACCCTATCCCTAACCGTAACCCTACCCCTAACCCTAACCTCTAACCCTAACCCTAACACTAACCCTAACCCTAACCCTAAACCTTACCCTTATCCTAAACATAACCCTCAACCTGACCCTAACCCTAACTCCTAACCCTAACCCTAACCCTTAACCTTACCCTAACCCTAACCCTAACCCTACCCCTAACCCTACCCCTAACACTAACCCTAACCCCTAACCCTAACACTAACTCTAATCTTTACCCTGTCCCTAACCCTAACCGTAACCCTAACCCTAACACTAACCTTAACCCTAAATCTAACCCTAACCCTAACCCTTACCCTTACCCTAACCCTCACCCTTACCCTTACCCTAACCCTAACCCTAACCCTTAACCATAACCCTAACCCAAACCCTTACCCTTTCCCTACCCCTAATCCTAGCCCTAACCCTAACCTTAACCCTAATCCTAACCCTAACCCTTACCCTTACCTTAACCCATACACTTAACCTAACCCTAACCCTAAACTTAATGCTAACCCTAACCCTAACCTTAACCCTAAAAACTACCCTAACACTAACCCTAACACTAATCCTTACCCTAACACTAACACTAAACCTAACCTTTAACCTAACCCTTACCCTTTCCATAACCCTAACCCTAACCCTAAACCTAACCTTTACCTAACCCTAATCCTAACCCTAACATTACCCTAACCCTAACCCTAACGCTTACCCTAACCCTAACCTTAACGCTAACTCCTAAGGGTAACCCAAACCCTCACCCTAAAACAAACCCTAACCCTTAACCTTATCCGAAACCTAACCTTAACCCTAACCCTTACCCTTACACTAACCCTAACTCTAAATTTAACCCGAACCCTAAACCTAACCCCAACTCTTACCCTTACCCTAACCCTAACCCTAAACCTAACCCTAACCCTAACCCTAACGCTAACCCTAACCCGAACACTTACCCTCACCCTAAACCTTACAATAACCCTAACCCTTACCCTAAACTTAACCCTAACCCTAAACCCAAACCTAACCCTAACCCTAACCCTAACCCTAACCCATACCCTTACACTAACCCTAACCCTAACCCTAAACCTTACACTTACCCTAACCCTAAACCTAACCCTAACCCTAACCCTTACCCTAACCCCTAACCCTAAACCTAACCTTAACCCTAACCCTTACCCTTACACTAACCCTAACCCTAACCCTAACACTTACCCTTACCCTAACCCTGACACTACCCTAACCCTTACCCTAACCCTACCCCTAACCCTAACCCCTAACCTAACCCTAACCCTAACCCTAACGCTAACCCTAACCCTAACACTTACCCTTACCCTAACCCTAACACTTACCCTAACCCTTACCCTAACCCTAACATTAACCCTAACCCCAAAACTAAACCTAACCCTAACCCTAACCATAACCCATACCCTTACCCTAAACATAACCCAAACCCTAACCCTAACCCTAACCCTAAACATTACCCTTACTCTAACCCTAAACCTAACCCTAACCCTAACCCCTAACCCTAACCCTAACCATTACCCTTACCATAATCCGAACACTAAACTTAACCCGAACCCTAAACCTAACCCTAACCCTTACCCTTACCCTAAGCCTAAACCTAAACCTAACCCTAACCCTTACCCTACCCCTAATCCTAACCCTAACCCTTACCCTTACCCTAAACCTAACGCTAACCCTAACCCTAAACTTAACCCTTACCCTAAACATAACGCTAACCCTTACCCTAACCCTAACCCCTAACCCTAACCCTAAACCATACCCTCATCCTATCCCTAACCGTAACCCTACCCCTAACCCTAACACCTAACCCTAACCGTAACCCTAACCCTAACCCTGACGCTAACCCTAACCCTAACCCTAACCCCTAAACCTAACCCTTACCCTTACCCTAACCCTAAGCCTAACCCTTACTGTTAACCTAACCCTAACCCTAACCTAAACCTAACTCTAACCCTAACCCTAACCCTAAACCTTGTTGTTACCCTAACCCTAACCCTAAACCTAACCCTAAACCTAACGCTAAAACTTACCCTTACCCTAAACCTAACCCTAACCCTTACATTACCCTAACACTAACCCTAACCCTAATACTTACCCTTACCCTAAACCTAACCCTAACCCTAACCCTAACCTTAAAGCTAACCGTAACCCTTACCCTTACCCTTAACCTAATCCTAACCCTAACCCTAACCCTAACACTTACACTTACCCTAACCCTAACTCTAACCCTTACCCTAACCCTTACCCTAACTCTAACCCTAACTCTAACACTTACCCTTACCCTAACCCTAACCCTAACACTTACCCTAACCCTAACCCTAACCCCAATCCTTACCCTAACCCTAACCCTAACAATAACCCTAACCTTAAAAGTAACCCTAACCCTAACGCATACCCTTACCCTAAACCTAACCCTAAACCTAACCCTAACCCTAACCCTCACCCTCACCATTACCCTTACTCTAACCCTAACCCTAAACCTAACCATAACCCTAATCCAAACCCTAACCTCTAACCCTTAACCTAACCCTAAATCTTACCCTTACAGTATCCCTAACCATACCCTAACTTTAACCCTAACACTTACCCTAACCATAACCCTAAACCTAAACCTAAACCTAACCCTAACCCTAACCATAACCCTAACCCTAACGCTTACCCTTACCCTTAACCTAACCCTAACTCCTTCCCTAACTCTAACCCTAACCCTAACCCCTAAAACTAACCCTTACCCTAATCCTAACACTAACACTAATCCTTACCCTCACCATTACCCTAACACTAACCCTAACACTAACCCTTACCCTAACCCTAACCCTTACCTTAAACCTAACCATAAACCTAACCCTATCCCTTACACTTATATTAACCCTAACCCTAAACCTAACCCTCACCCTAACCCTAACCCTAACCCTAACCCTTACCCTTACCCTTACCCCAACCCTAAACCTAACCCTAACCCTAACCCTAACCCATAAACCTAAACCTAACCTTAATCCTAACCCTTACCCTTACCCTAACCCTAACACTTACGCTTACCCTAACCCTAACACTAACCTTAACCCTTACCCTAACCCTAACCCTAACCCTACCCTCAAACCTAACCCTATCCTAACCCTAACCCTAACCCTTAATCTTACCCTAACCCCAACCCTAACTCTAAACATTACCCTTACCATAATCCTAACCCTAACCGTAACCGGAACCCTAACATTAACCCTAACCCTAACCCTAACCCTAACCCTTACCCTTACCCTAACCCTAACCATAAACCTAACCCTAACACTACCCCTAACCCTTACCCTAACCTAAACCTAACCCTAACCCTTGCCTTTACTGTAAACCCAACGCTAACCCTAACCCTAACCCTTACCCTAACCCTAACCTTACTCTTACCCTTACTGTAACCATAACCCTAACCCTAAACCTAAACCGAACCCTAACCCTAACCCTTATCCTAACCCTAATCCTAACCCTAACCCTTACCCTTACCCTAAACCTAACGCTAAACCTAACCCTAAACTTAAACCTTAACCTAAACATAACCCTAACCCTTACCCTAACCATAACCCCTAACCCTAACCCTGAACCTTACCCTTACCCTATCCCTAACCGTAACCCTATCCCTAACCCTAACCCCTAACCCTAACCCTAACACTAACCCTTACCATAAACCTTACCCTTATCCTAAACATAACCCTAACCCTTACCCTAACCCTAACCCCTAACCCTAACCATAAAACTTACCCTTACCCTGTCCCTAACCCTAACCGTAACCCTAACCCTAACCCTAAACTTAACCCTAAACCTAACCCTAACCCTAAAACTTACCCTTACCATAACCCTAACCCTAACCCTACCCCTATCCCTAACCCTAACCCCTAACCCTGACCCTAACCCAAACCCTTACCCTTTCCCTACCCCTAACCTTAACCCTAATCCTAACCCTAACCTTAACCCTAATCCTAACCCTAACCCTTACTTTACCTTAACCCCTACCCTAAACCTAACGCTAACCCTAAACTTAATGCTAACCCTAACCCTAACCTTAACCCTAACCACTACCCTAACAATAACCCTAACCCTAATCCTTACCCTAACACTAACACTAAACCTAACCCTTAACCTAACCCTTACCCTTTCACTAACCCTACCGCTAACCCTAACCCTAAACCTAACCTTTACCCTAACCCTAACCCTAACCCTAACCCTTACCCTAACCCTAACCCTAACCATAACACCTAACCCTAACCCGAACCCTAAACCTAAACCTAACACTAACCCTAAACCTAAACCTTACCCTAACCCTAACCCTAATCTTTATCCTAACCCTAACCCTAACCCTAACACTTACCCTTACACTAAACCTAACCATAAATTTAACCCCAATCCTAAACCTAACCCTAACCCTTACCCTTACCCTTACCCTTACCCTAACCCTAACCCTAACCCTAAACCTAACACTAACCCTAACCCTTATCCTAACACTAACCCTAACCCTTACCATAACCCTAACCCTAATGCTAACCCCAAACCTAACCCTAACCCTAACCCTAACCCTAACCCATACCCTTACCCTAACCCTAACCCTAACCCTAACCCTAAACATTACCCTTACCGTAACCCAAAACCTAACCCTAACCCTAACCCCTAACCCTAACCCTAACCCTAATACTAACCCTTACCATTACCATAATCCTAACCCTAAACTTAACCTGAACCCTAACCCTAACCCTAAACCTAAACCTAACCTTTACCATAAACCTAACCCTAACCCTTACCCTAACCCTAACCATAACCCTAACACCTAACACCTAACCCTAACCCTAATCCAAACCCTAAGCCCTAACCCTTACCCTAACCCTAAACCTTACCCTTACATTATCCCTAACCCTACCCTAACTTTAACCCTAACACTTACCCTAACCCTAACCCTAAACCTAAACCTAAACCTAACCCTAACCCTAACAATAAGCCTAAACCTAACGCTTACCCTTAACCTAACCCTAACCCTTTTCCTAACTCTAATCCTAAACCTAACCCCTAAAACTAACCCTTACCCCAATCCTAACCCTAACACTAATCCTTACCCTCACACTTACCCTAACCCTAACCCTAACACTAACCCTTACCCTAACCCTATCCCTTACCCTAAACCTAACCATAAACCTAAACCTATCCCTTACCCTTACCCTTACCCTAACCCTAAACCTAACCCTAACCCTAACCCTAACCCATAAACCTAAACGTAAGCTTAATCCTAACCCTTACCCTCACCCTAACCCTAACCTTAACACTTACGCTTACCCTAACCCTAACACTAACCCTAACCCTTACCCTAACCCTAACCCTTACCCTAACCCTTACCCTAATCCTAACCCTTACCCTAAACCTAACCCTAACCCTAACCCTAACCCTAACCCTAACCCTAACCTTACCCTTACCCTAACCCTAACCCTAACACTTACGCTTACCCTAACCCTAACACTAACCCTAACCCTTACCCTAACCCTAAACCTAATCCTTACCCTTACCCTAACCTTAACCCTAACCCTAACCCTAACAATAAGCCTAAACCTAACGCTTACCCTTAACCTAACCCTAACCCTTTTCCTAACTCTAATCCTAAACCTAACCCCTAAAACTAACCCTTACCCCAATCCTAACCCTAACACTAATCCTTACCCTCACCCTTACCCTAACCCTAACCCTAACACTAACCCTTACCCTAACCCTAACCCTTACCCTAAACCTAACCATAAACCTAAACCTATCCCTTACCCTTACCCTTACCCTAACCCTAAACCTAACCCTAACTCTAACCCTAAGCAATAAACCTAAACGTAAGCTTAATCCTAACCCTTACCCTCACCCTAACCCTAACCCTAACACTTACGCTTACCCTAACCCTAACACTAACCCTAACCCTTACCCTAACCCTAACCCTTACCCTAACCCTTACCCTAATCCTAACCCTTACCCTAAACCTAACCCTAACCCTAACCCTAACCCTAACCCTAACCTTACCCTTACCCTAACCCTAACCCTAACACTTACGCTTACCCTAACCTTAACACTAACCCTAACCCTTACCCTAACCCTAACCCTAACCCTACCATCAAACCTAACCCTAACCTAACCCTAACCCTACCCTTACTCTTAACCTAACCCCAACCCTAACCCTAAACATTACCCTTACCATAATCCTAACCCTAACCGTAACCCGAACCCTAACACTAACCCTAACCCTAACCCTTACCCTTACCCTAACCCTAACCCTAACCCTAACCCTAACCCTAAACCTAACCCTAACCCTTACCCTTACCCTAACCCTAACCATAAACCTAACCCTAACACTACCCCTAACCCTTACCCTAACCTAAACCTAACCCTAACCCTTACCCTTACTCCAAACCCAACGCTAACCCTAACCCTTACTCTTACCCTTACCGTAACCATAACCCTAACCCTAAACCTAAACCGAACCCTAACCCTAACCCTTACCCTAACCCTAATTCTAACACTAACTCTTACCCTTACCCTAAACCTAACGCTAAACCTAACCCTAACCTTAACCCTTAACCTAAATATAACCCTAACCCTTACCCTAACCCTAACCCCTAACCCTAACCCTGAACCTTACCCTTACCCTATCCCTAACCGTAACCCTATCCCTAAACCTAACCCCTAACACTAACCCTAACACTAACCCTAACCATAAACCTTACCCTTATCCTAAACATAACCCTAACCATTACCCTAACCCTAACCCCTAACCCTAACTCTAAACCTTACCCTTACCCTAACCCTACCCCTAACCCTACCCCTAACCCTACCCCTAACCATGACCCTAACCTTAACCCTAAACCTAACCCAAACCCTAAACCTTACCCTTACCCTAACCCTAACCCTAACCCTACCCCTAACCCTAACCCTAACCCCTAACCCTAACCCTAACCCAAACCCTTACCCTTTCCCTACCCCTAACCCTAACCCTAACCCTAACATTAACCCTAATCCTAACCCTAACCCTTACCTTACCTTAACCCCTACCCTTAACCTAACCCTAACCCTAAACTTAATGCTAAGCCTAACCCTAACCTTAACCCTAACCACTACCCTAACCCTAACCCTAACCCTAATCCTTACCCTAACACTAACACTAAACCTAACCCTTAACTTAACCCTTACCCTTTCACTAACCCTACCCCTAACCCTAACCCTAAACCTAACCCTTACCCTAACCCTAACCCAAACCCTAACACCTAACCCTAACCCTAACCCTAAACCTAAACCTAACACTAACCCTAACCCTAAACCTTACCCTAACCGTAACCCTAACCCTAATCTTTATCCTAACACTAACCCTAACCCTAACCCTTACCCTTACACTAAACCTAACCATAAATTTAACCCCAACCCTAAACCTAACCCTAACCCTTACCCTTACCCTAACCCTAACGTTACCCTAACCCTAACACTTACACTTACCCTAACCATAACCATAACCCTTACCCTAACCCTTACCCTAACTCTAACCCTAACCCTAACACTTACCCTTACCCTAACCCTAACACTTACCCTAACCCTAACCCTAACCCCAATCCTTACCCTAACCCTAACCCTAACAATAACCCTAACCTTAACCCTAACCCTAACCCTAACGCATACCCTAACCCTAACCCTTACTCTTACCCTAACCCTTACTCTTACCCTTACCGTAACCATAACCCTAACCCTAAACCTATACCTAACCCTAACCCTAACCCTCACCCTCATCGTTACCCTTACCCTAACCCTAACCCGAAACCTAACCGTAACCCTAATCCAAACCCTAACCCCTAACCCTTACCCTAACCCTAAACCTTACCCTTACAGTATCCCTAACCCTACCCTAACTTTAACCCTAACACTTACCCTAACCCTAATCCTAAACCTAAACTTAACCCTAACCCTAACCATAATCCTAACTGTAACGCTTACACTTAACCTAACCCTAACGCTTTACCTAACTCTAACCCTAACCCCTAAAACTAACCCTTACCCTAATCCAAACCCAAATACTAATCCTTACCCTCACTCTTACCCTAACACTAACCCTAACACTAACCCTTACCCTAACCCTAACCCTTACCCTAAACCTAACCATAAACCTAACCCTAACCCTTACACTTATATTAACCCTAACCCTAACTCTAAACCTAACCCTCACCCTAACCCTAACCCAAACCCTAACCCTAACCCTTACCCTTATCCTAACCCTAAACCTAACCCTAAACCTAAACCCTAACCCATAAACCTAAACCTAACCTTAATCCTAAACCTTACCCTTACCCTAACCCTAACCCTAACCCTAACACTTACGCTTACCCTAACCCTAACACCAACCCTAACCCTTACCCTAACCCTAACCCTAACCCTACCCCAAATCCTAACCCTAACCCTCACCCTAACCCTAACCCTTCCTCTTACCCTAACCCCAACCCTAACCCTAAACATTACCCTTCCCATAATCCTAACCCTAACATTAACCCGAACCCTAACACTAACCCTAAACCTAACACTTACCCTAACCCTAACCCTAACCCTAAACCTAAACCTGACCCTAACCCTTACCCTTACCCTAACCCTAACCCTAACCCTAACCCTAACCCTACCCCAAATCCTAACCCTTACCCTTACCCTAAACCCAACGCTAACCCTAACCCTAACCCTTACCCTAACCCTAACCCTTACCCTTACCCTAACCATAACCCTAACCCTAACCCTAAACCGAACCCTAACCCTAACCCTTAACCTAACCCTAATCCTAACTCTAACCATTACCCTTACCCTAAACCTAACGCTAAACCTAACCCTAACCTTAACCTTTAACCTAAATATAACCCTAACCCTTTCCCTAACCCTAACCCCAAAACCTAACCCTGAACATTACCCTTACCCTATCCCTAAGCTTAACCCTACCCCTAACCCTAACCCCTAACCCTAACCCTAACCCTAACCATAAACCTTACCCTTATCCTAAACATAACCCTAACCCTTTCCCTAACCCTAACCCCTAACCCTAACCCTAAACCTTACCTTTACCCTAACCCTAACCCTAACCCTACCCCTAACCCTACCCCTAACCATAACCCTAACACCTAACCCTAACACTAACTCTAACCCTTACCCTGTCCCTAACCCTAACCGTAACCCTAACCCTTACCCTAACCTTAACCCTAAACCTAACCATAACCCTAAACCTTACCCTTACCCTAACCCTAACCCTAACACTACCCCTAACCCTAACCCTAACCCCTAACCCTAACCCTAACCCAAACCCTTACCCTTTCCCTACCCCTAAACCTAGCCCTAACCCTAAACCTTACCTTAACCCTAATCCTAATCCTAACCCTTACCCTTACCTTAACCCTTACCCTTAACCTAACCCTAACCCTAACCTTAACCGTAACCACTACCCTAACCCTAACTCTAACCCTAATCCTTACCCTAACACTAACACTAAACCTAACCCTTAACCTAACCCTTACCCTTTCCCTAACCCTACCCCTAACCCTAACCCTAACCCTAATCTTTACCCTAACCCTAACCCTAACTTTACCCTAACCCTAAAGCTAACCCTTACCCTAACCCTAACCCTAACCCTAACACCTAACCCTAACCCTAACCGTAAACTTAAACCTAACACTAACCCTAACCCTAAACCTTACTCTAACCCTAACTCTAACCCTAATCTTTATCCTAACACTAACCCTAACCCTAACCCTTACACTTACACTAAACCTAACCATACATTTAACCCCAACCCTGAACCTAACCCTAACCCTTACCCTTACCCTTACCCTTACCTTAACCCTAACCCTAACCCTAACCCTAAACTTAACACTAACCCTAACCCTCATCCTAACACTAACCCTAACCCTTACCATAACCCTAACCCT
>JANJXV010000665.1:385000-410000 GCA_024803745.1 Megascapheus bottae
CCCTAACCCTAACCCTAACCCTAACACTTACTCTTCCCCTAACCCCAACCCTAACCATAAACATTACCCTTACCATAATCCTAACCCTAACCTTAACCCGAACCCTAACACTAACCCTAACCCTAACCCTAACCCTAACCCTAACCCTAAACCTAACCCTAACCCTTACCCTTACCCTAACCCTAACCCTAAACCTAAACCTAACCCTACCCCTAACCCTTACCCTACCCTAAACCTAATCCAAACCCTGACCCTTACCCTGAACCTAACGGTAACCCTAACCCTAACCCTTACCCTAACCCTAACCCTAACCCTACCCCTATCCCTAACCCTAACCCTTAACCCTAACCCTAACCCAAACCCTTACCCATTCTCTACCCCTAATCCTAGCCCTAACCCTAAACTTAACCCTAATCCTAATCCCAACCCTTACCCTTACCTTAACCCTTACCCTTAACCTAACCCTAACCCTAAACTTAATGCTAACCCTAACCCTAACCTTAACCCTAAAAACTACCCTAACACTAACCCTAACCCTAATCCTTACCCTAACACTAACACTAAACCTAACCCTTAACCTAACCCTTACCCTTTCCCTAACCCTAACCCTAACCCTAAACCTAACCTTTACCTAACCCTAATCATAACCCTAACGTTACCCTAACCCTAACGCTAACGCTTACCCTAACCCTAACCCTAACCCTAACACCTAAGGGTAACCCAAACCCTCACATTAAAACGAACCCTAACCCTTACCCTTATCGGAAACCTAAACTTAACCCTAACCCTTTCCCTTACACTAACCCTAACTCTAAATTTAACCCCAACCCTAAACCTAACCCCAACCCTCTCCCTTACCGTAACCCTAACCCTAAACCTAACCCTAACCCTAACCTTAAAGCTAACCCTAACCCTAACACTTACACTTACCCTAAACCTTACACTAACCCTAACCCTTACCCTAACCCTAACCCTAACCCTAAACCCAAACCTAACCCTAACCCTAACCCTAACCCTAACCCATACCCTTACCCTAAACCTAACCCTAACCCTAACCCTTACCCTAACCCTAACCCTTACCCTAACCCCTAACCCTAAACCTAACCTTAACCGTAACCCTTAACCTTACACTAACCCTAAACCTAACCCTAAAACTTACCCTTACCCTAACCCTAACACTAACCCTAAACCTTACCTTAACCCTACCCCTAACCTGAACCCCAAACCTAACCCTAACCCTAACCCTATCCCTTACTCTTACCCTAACCCTAACCCTAAACATTACCCTTACCAAAATCCTAACCCTAAACTTAACCCGAACCCAAACACTAACCCTAACCCTAACTCTTACCCTAACCCTAACCCTAACCCTAACCCTTACCCTTACCCTAACCCTAAACCTAACCCTAACCCTAACCCTTACCCTAACCCTAAACCTAACCCTAACCCTTACCCTTACCCTTACCCTAAACTTAACGCTAACCCTAACCCTAACCCTTACCATAACCCTAACCCTTAACCTAAACATTACCCTTACCCTAACCCTAAACATAATCCTAACCCTAAACCTTACCCTTATCCTAAACATAATCCTAACCCTTACCCTAACCCTAAACCCTAACCCTAAGCCTAAACCTTACCCTTACCCTAACCCTAACCCTAATCCTAACCCTAACCCTACCCCTAACACTAACCCTAACCCCTAACACTTACCCTTTCCCTAACCCTAACCCTAACCCTAACACTACCCCTAACCCTAACCCCTAACCCTAACCCTAACCCCTAACCTTAACCCTAACCCTAACCCTTACCCTTTCCCTAACCCTAACCCTAGCCCTAACCCTAACCTTAACCCTAATCCTAACCCTAACCCTTACTCTTACCTTAACCCTTACCCTTACCATACCCCTAACCCTAAACTTAATGCTAACCCTAACCCTAAACCTAACCCCTACCCTAACCTTAACCCTAACCCTAATCCTTACCCAAACACTAACACCAACCCTAACCCTTACCCTAAGCCTTACCCTTTCCCTAACCCTAACCCTAACCCTAAACCTAACCTTTACCTAACCCTAATCCTAACCCTAACGTTACCTTAACCCTAACCCAAACGTTACCCTAACCCTAACCCTAAACCTTACGCTAACAATAACCCTAACCCTACCACCTAACCCTAACCCTAATCCTCACCCTAAACCTAACCCTAACCCTAACCCGTATCCTAACACTAAGCCTAACCCTAACCCTTACCCTTACACAAAACCTAATCCTAAATTTAACCCCAACCCTAAACCTAACCCTAACCCTTACCCTTACCCTTATCCTAACCCTAATCCTAAACCTAAACCTAACCCTAAACCTAACCCTAACCCTAACCCTTATCGTAACACTAACCCTAACCCTTACCCTAACCCTAAATCTAACCCTAACCCCAAACTTAACCCTAACCCTAACCATAACCCTGACCCACAACCTTACCCTAACTCTAACCCTAACCTTAAACCTAAACATTACCCTTACCCTAACCCAGAAACTAACCCTTATCCTAACGTCTAACCCTAAGCCTAACCCTAACCCTAACACTTACCCTTGCCATAATGCTAACCCTAAACTTAACCCGAACCCTAACCCTAAACCTAACCCTAACCCTAACCCTAAGATTTACCCTAACCCTAACCCTAACCATTACCTAACCCTAACCCTTACCCTTACCCTAACCCTAACCCTAACCCTAACACCTAATCCTAACCCTAACCCTCACCCTAACACTACCAATAACCTAAACCTTATCCTAACCCTAACCCTAACCCTTACCCTTACCCTTACCCTAACCCTAACCCTAACCTTAACCCCAACCCTAAACCTAACCCTAACTCTTACCCTTTCCCTAACTCTAACCCCAACCTTAACCCTAACCCTAACCCTAAACCTAATCCTAACCCTTACCCTAACCCTAACTCCAATCCTAACTCTAACCCTATACCTAACCCTAACCCTTACACTTACTCTTACCCTAACCCTAACCCTAACCCTAACCCTAAACATTACCCTTACCCTAAACCTAAATCTAACCCTAACTCAAACCCTAACCCCTAACCCTAACCCTAACCATAACCCTTACCTTACCATAATCCTAACCCTAACCTAACCCTAAACCTAACACTAAACCTAACCCTAACTCTTACACTTAACCTAACCCTAACCCTAAACCTAAGCCTAACACTAACCCTAAACATAAACCTTACCCTAACAATAATCCTAACCCTTAACCTAACACTAAGCATAACCCTAACCCTAACCCCAACCCTAAACCTTACCCTTACCCTAAACATAACCCTAACCCTTACCCTAAACCCTATCCCCTAACCCTAACCCTAAACCTTACCATTAACCTAACCCTCACCCTAACACTAACCCTAAATCTAACCCTAACCCTTACCCTTACCCTAACTCTAACCCCAAACCTAACCCTAACCCTAACGCTTTCCCTAACCCTAACCATAACCTAACCCTAACCCTAACCTCAATCCTAACCCTTACCCTTACCCTAACCCTTAACGTTACCCTAATCCTAACCCTAAACTTAATGCTAAACCTAACCCTTACCCTAATCATTACCCTTTCCCTAACCCTAACCCTAACCCTAACCCTAAACCTAACCCTAACCTTTACCCTAACCCTATCCCTAACCCAAACGTTACCCTAACCCTAACCCTAAACCTTACCCTAACACTAACCTTAACCCTAACACTTAACCCTAACTCTAACCCTCACCCTAAACCTAACCCTAACCCTAACCCTTATCCTAACACTAAGCCTAACCCTAACCGTTACCCTTACACTAAACCTAACCCTAAATTTAACCCAACCCTAAACCTAACCTAACGCTTACCCTTACCCTTGCCCTAACCATAACGTAAACCTAAACCTAACCCTAAACCTAACCCTAACCCTAACCCTTATCGTAGCACTAACCCCAACCCTTACCCTAACCGTAACCCTAAACCCAAACCTAACTCTAACCCTAACCATAAACCTAACCCATAAACTTACCCTAACACTAACCCTAACCCTAACCCTAAACATTACCCTTACCCTAACCCTAAAACTAACCCTAATCCTAACCCCTAACCCTAAGCCTAACCCTAACCCTAACCCTTACCCTTACGATAATCCTAATCCTAACTTTAACCCGAACCCTAACCCTAAATCTAACCCTAAAGCTAACCCTAACCTTTACCCTAACCTAACCCTAACCCTAACCCTAACGCTTACCCTAAACCTAAACATCACCCTAACACTAACCCTAACCCTAACCCTTATCCTAACCCTAACTCTATCCCTAACTTTTACCCTTACCCTATCCCAAACCCTAAACTTAACTGCAACCCTAAACCTAACCCTAACTCTTACCCTTTCCCTAACACTAACCCCAAACCTAACACTAACCCTAACCCTAACCCTAAACCTAATCCTAACCCTAACCCTAACCCTTATCCCAAACCTAACTCTAACACTAAACCTAACCCTAATCCTTACCCTTTTCCTTACCCTAACCCTAAACCTAACCCTAAATATTACCCATACCCTAAACTAAATCTAAACCTAACTTTAACCCTAACACCTCACCCTAACCCTAACCATAACCCTTACCTTACCATAACCCTAACCCTAACCTTAACCCTAAACCTAACACTAAACCTAACCCTAATCCTTACCCTTACCCTAACCCTAACCCTAAACCTAATCCTAAACATTACCATTACCCTAAAACTAAATCTAAACCTAACTCTAACCCTAAACCTAACCCTTACCCTAACCCCTAACCCTAACCCTTACCGAAACCCTAACCCTAACTATAACCCTAACCCTAACCCTTACCCTTACCGTAACTTTAACCCTAACTCTAACCCTAACCCTAACTCTAACCCTAACCCTAAACCTAACCCTAACCCTAACCCTAACCCCTACCCTTACCCTAACCCTAAACCTAACCCTAACCCTACCCCTACCCTAACCCTAACCCCTAACCCTAACCCTAAACCTAACCCTTACCCTTTTCCTAACCCTAACCCTAGACCTAACCTAACCTTAACCCTAATCCTAACCCTAACCCTTATCCTTACCTTAACCCTTACCCTTACCTTAATCCTAACCCTAAAATTAATGCTAACCCTAACACTAACCCTAAACCTAAGCCCTACCCTAACCCTAAACCTAACCCTAATCCTTACCCTAACACTAACACTAACCCTAACCCTTACCCTAACCCTTACCCTTTCCCTAAACCTTACCCTAACCCTAACCTTTACCCTAACCCTAACCCTAACCTAACGTTACCTTAACCCTTACCCTAACCCTAACCCTAATCCCAACACCTAACCCTAACCCTAACCCTCACCCTAAACCTAACCTTAACCCTAACCCTTATCCTAACACTAACCCTAACCCTAACCCTTATCTTACACTAAACCTAACCCTAAATTTAACCCCAACCCTAAACCTAAACCTAACCCTTACCTTTACCCTAAACCTAACCCTAAACCTAACCCTAACCCTAACCCTAACGCTAACCCTAACCCTAACACTTACCCTTACCCTAACCCTAACACTAATCCTACCCCTTACCCTAACCCTAACCCTAACCCTAAACCCAAACCTAACCCTAACCCTAACCCTAACCAATACCCTTACCCTAACCCTAACCCTAACCCTAAACATTACCCTTAATTTAACCCTAAACCTACCCCTAACCCTAACCCCTAACCCTAACCCTAACCCTAACCCTAACACTTACCCTTACCATAATCCTAACCCTAAACTTAACGCGAACCCTAACCCTAACCCTAACACTAACCCTAACCCTAAACTTTACCCTAACCCTAATCCTAAACATTACCCTAACGCTAACCCTAACCCTTAACCTAACCCTAACCTTAACACCTAACTCTCACCCTAATCCTCACCCTAAAACTAACCCTAACCGGAACCCTTATCCTAACCCTAAAGCTAACCCTAACCCTTACCCTTACCCTAAGCCTAACCCTAACCTTAAGCCCAACCCTAAACCTAACACTAACTCTTACCCTTACACTAACTCTAACCCCAAACCTAACCCTAACCCTAACCCTAATGCTAAACCTAATCCAAACCCTAACCCTAACCCTAACCCCAAACCTAACTCTATCCCTAAACCTAACCCTCACCCTTACCCTTACCATTATCCTAACCGTAACCCTAATCCTAAACATTACCCTTACCCTAAACCTAAATCTAACCGTAACTCTAACCCTAACCCATAACCCTAACCCTAACCCTAACCCTTACCTTACCATAATCCAAACCCTAACATTAACCCTAACCCTAACACTAAACCTAACCCTAACCCTTACCCTAACCATAATATTAACCCTAACCCTAATCCTTACCCTTACCCTAACCCTAACCCTAAACCAAACATAACACTAACCCTAACCCTAAACCTTACACTAACCCTAACCCTAAAACTAACCCTTATCCTAACACTAACGCTAACCCTAAACATAACCCTAACCCTATACCTGACCCTTACCCTAAACATATCCCTAACCCTTACCCTAACCCTATCGCCTAACCCTAACCCTAACCCTTACCCTTACCCTAACCCTAACCCTAACCCTAACCCTAAACCTAAACCTAATATTACACTTACCCTAACCCATCCCTAACCCTAAACCTAATCCTAACCCTAAACCTTACCCTTACCCTTACCCTAACCCTAACCCTAACCCTAAACCTTACCCTTATCCTAAACATAACCCTAACACTTCCCCTAAACCTAAACCCTAACCGTAACGCTAAACCTTACCCTTACCCTAACCCTAACCCTAACCCTACTCCTAACCCTACCTCTAACCCTAGCCCTAACCCTACCCCTAACCCTAACACCTAACCCTAACCCTTAGTCTTTCCCTACCCCTAACAATAGCCCTAACCCTAACCTTAACCCTAATCCTAACCCTAACCCTTACCCTTACCTTAACCCTTATCCCTACCCTAACCCTAATCCTAAACTTAATGCTAACCCTAACCCTCAACCTAACCCTAACCCCTACCCTAACCCTAACCCTAAGCCTAATCCTTACCCTAAAATTAACACTAACCCAAACCCTTACCCTAACCCTTACCCTTTCTCTAACCCTAACCCTAACCCTAACCCTAACCCTTACCCTAACCCTAACCCTAACACATAACCCTAACCCTAAACCTCAACCTAAACCTAACCCTAACTCTAACCCTTATCCTAACCCTAACCTTAAACCTAAACCTTACCCTTACACTAACCCTAACCCTTAATTTAACCCCAACCCTAAACCTAACCCTAACGCTTACCCTTACCCGAACCCTAACCCTAAACCTAACCCTAACTCTAACCCTAACGCTAACCCTAACCCTAACACTTACCCTTACCCTAACCCTAACACTAACCCTAACCCTTACCCTAACCCTAACACTAATCCTAAACCCAAACCTAACCCTAACCCTATCCCTAACCCATACCCTTACCCTAAACCTAACCCTTACCCTAACCCTAAACCTAAACATTACCCTTACACTAACCCTAAATCTAACCCTAACCCTAACCCCTAACCCTAACCCTAAACCTAAATCTAACCCTTACCCTTACCATAATCCTAACCCTAAACTTAACCCGAACCATAACCCTAACCCTAACCCTTACCCTTACCCTAACCCTAAACCTAACCCTAACCCTAACCCTAACCCTTACCCTAACCCTAATCCTAACCCTAACCCTTACCCTTACCCTAAACCTAACGCTAAACCTAACCCTAAATTTAACCCTTACCCTAAACATAATCCTAACCCTTACCCTAACCCTAACCCCTAACCCTAACCCTAAACCTTACGCTTACACTATCCCTAACCGTAACCCTACCCCTAAACCTAACCCCTAACCCTAACCCTAACCCTAACCTTAACCCTTACAATTTCCCTAAACCTAACCCTAACACTAACCCTAATCTTAATCCTAAACCTAACGCTAAGCCTAACCCTAACCCTTACCCTAACCCTAACCCTACCCCTATCCCTGACCCTAACCTAACCACTAACCCTAAACCTAACCCTAACCCTTTCCCTTTCCCTAACCCTAACCCTAACCTAACCCTAACCCTAAACTTAAACCTAACCCTAACCCTAACCCTTGCCCTTAACCTAACCCTTACCGTTACCCTACCCCTACCCCTAAACTTAATGGTAACCCTAACACTTACCCTAACCCTAACCCTAACCCTTACCCTAACCCTAACCCTAACTCTAATCCTTACCCTAACACTAACTTTAACCCCAACCCTTACCCTAACCGTTTCCCTTTCCCTAACCCTAACACTAACGCTAAACCTAACCCTAATCCTTACCCTAAAACTAACACTAAACCTAACCCTTACCATAACCCTTACCCTTTCCCTAACCCTAACATTAACCTATACCCTAACCCTAACCCTAACCCTAATGTTACCCTAACCCTAACGCTAACCCATACCCTTACCCTAAACCTAACCTTAAACCTAACCCTAACCCTCACCCTCACCGTCACCCTTCCCTAAGCCTAACCCTAACCCTAACCTTAACCCTTACTTTTACCCTAACCCTGAACCTAAACCTAACCCTAACCCTAACCCTAAACCTAACCCTTACCCTTACCCTTAACCTAAACCTAACCCTAACCCTAAATCTTACCCTTATCCTAAACATAACCCTAACACTTCCCCTAAACCTAAACCCTAACCGTAACGCTAAACCTTACCCTTACCCTAACCCTAACCCTACCCCTAACCCTACCCCTAACCCTAACCTTAACCCTACCCCTAACCCTAACCCCTAACCCTAACCCTTAGTCTTTCCCTACCCCTAACAATAGCCCTAACCCTAACCTTAACCCTAATCCTAAACCTAACCTTTACCCTTACCTTAACCCTTATCCCTACCCTAACCATAACCCTAAACTTAATGCTAACCCTAACCCTCAACCTAACCCTAACCCCTACCCTAACCCTAACCCTAAACCTAATCCTTACCTTAAAATTAACACTAACCCAAACCCTTACCCTAACCCTTACCCTTTCCCTAACCCTAACCCTAACCCTAACCATAACTTTTACCCTAACTCTAACCCTAACCCTAACGTTACCCTAACCTTAACCCTAACCCTTACCCTAACCCTAACCCTAACACCTAACCCTAAACCTAAACCTCAACCTAAACCTAACCCTAAACCTAACCCTTATTCTAACCCTAACCCTAAACCTAAACCTTAACCTTACACTAACCCTAACCCTTAATTTAACCCCAACCCTAAACCTAACCCTAACCCTTACCCTTCCCCGAACCCTAACCCTAAACCTAACCCTAACCCTAACCCTAACGCTAACCCTAACCATAACACTTACCCTTACCCTAACCCTAACACTAACCCTAACCCTTACCCTAACACTAACACTAACCCTAAACCCAAACCTAACCCTAACTCTATCCCTAACCCATACCCTTACCCTAAACCTAACCCTTACCCTAACCCTAACCCTAAACATTACCCTTACCCTAACCCTAAATCTAACCCTAACCCTAACCCTAACCCCTAACCCAAACCCTAACCCTAAATCTAACCGTTACCCTTACCATAATCCTAACCCTAAACTTAACCCGAACCCTAACCCTAACCCTAACCATTACACTTACCCTAACCCTAAACCTAAACCTAACCCTAACCCTTATCCTAACCCTTACCCTAAACCTAATCCTAACCCTAACCCTTACCCTAAACCTAACGCTAACCCTAACCCTAAATTTAACCCTTACCCTAAACATAACCCTAACCCTTACCCTAACCCTAACCACTAACTCTAACCCTAAACCTTACCCTTACCCTATCCCTAACCGTAAACCTACCCCTAAACCTAACCCCTAACCCTAACCCTAACCCTAACCTTAACCCTTACACTTTCCCTAAACCTAACCCTAACACTAACCCTAATCTTAATCCTAAACCTAACGCTAAGCCTAACCCTAACCCTTGCCCTAACCCTAACCCTAACCCTACCCCTACCCCTGATCCTACCCTAACCCCTAACCCTAAACCTAACCCTAACCCTTTCCCTTTCCCTAACTCTAACCCTAACCTAACCCTAACCCTAAACTTAATCCTAACCCTAACCCTAACCCTTGCCCTTACCCTAACCCTTACCGTTACCCTAACCTTCCCCAAAACTTAATGCTAACCCTAACCCTTACCCTAACCCTAACCCTCACCCTTACCCTACCCCTAACCCTAACTCTAATCCTTACCCTAACACTAACCTTAACCCTAACCCTTACCCTAACCATTACCCTTTCCCTAACCCTAACACTAACCCTAAACCTAACCCTAATCCTTACCCTAACACTAACACTAACCCTAACCCTTACCATAACCCTTACCCTTTCCCTAACCCTAACATTAACCTTTACCCTAACCCTAACCCTAACCCTAACGTTACCCTAACCCTAACCCTAACCCTTACCCTTTCACTAATCCTAACCCTAACCCTAACCCTAACCTTTACTCTAACCCTAACCCTAACCCTAACGTTACCCTAACCCTAACCCTAACCCTTACGCTAACCCTAACCCTAACCCTAAACCTAACCCTAACCCTAACCCTTATCTTAACATTAAACCTAACCCTAACCCTTACCCTTACACTAACCCTAACCCTAAATTTAACCCCAACCCTAAACCTAACAACAACCCTTACACTTACCCTAACCCTAACCCTAAACCTAACCCCAACCCTAAACCTAACGCTAACCCTAACCCTAACACTTACCCTTACCCTAACCCTAACACTACCCCTAACCCTTACCCTAACCCTGACCCTAACCCTAACCCCAAACCTAACCCTAACCCTAACCCTAACCCATAACCTTACCCTAACCCTAACCCTAACCCTAACCCTAACCTAACCCTAAACATTACCCTTAGCCTAACCCTAAACCTAACCCTAACCCTAACCCCTAACCCTAACCCTAACCCTAATCCTAACCCTAACCGTTACCCTTACCATAATCCTAATGCTAAACTTAACCCAAACCCTAACCCTAACCGTAACCCTAAACAATACCCTAACCCTAACCCTAACTATTACCCTAACTCTAACCCTAACCCTAACCCTTACCCTGACCCTAACCCTAACCCTAACCCTTACCCTAACCCTAATCCTAACCCTAACCCTTACCGTTACCCTAAACCTAACGCTAACCCTAACCCTAACCTTAACCCTTACCCTAAACATAACCGTAACACTTACCCTCACCCTAACCCCTAACCCTAACCCTAAACCTTACCCTTACCCTATCCCTAACCGTAACCCTACCCCTAAACCTAACCCCTAACCCTAACCCTAACCTTAACCCTTACACTTTCCCTAACCCTAACCCTAACCCTAATTTTATTCTGAACCTAACGCTAACCCTAACCCTAATCCTTACCCTAACCCTAACCCTAACCCTACACTTACCCCTGACCCTATCCTAACCCCTAACCCTAACCCTAAACCTAACCCTTTCCCTTTCCATAACCATAACCCTATCCTAACCCTAACCCTAAACTTAATTCTAACCCTAACCCTAACCCTTGCCCTTACCCTAACCCTTACCTTTACCCTAACCCTACCCCTAAATTTAATGATAACCCTGACCCTTACCCTGACCCTAACCCTAACCCTTACCCTAAACATAACCCTAACTCTAATCCTTACCCTAACACTAACCTTAACCCTAACACTTACCCTAACCATTACCCATTCCCTAACACTAACACTAACCCTAAACCTAACCCTAATCCTTACCATAACACTAACACTAGCCCTAACCCTTACCATAACCCTTACCTTTTCCCTAACCCTAACATTAACCTTTACCCTAACCCTAACCCTAACCCTAACGTCACCCTAACCCTAAGCCTAACCCTTACCCTAACCCTAACCCTAACCCTAACACCTAACCCTTAACCCAAGCCTCACCATAAACCTAACCCTAATCCTAACACTTATCCTAACACTAACCCTAAACCTAACCCTTACCCTTACACTAACCCTAACCCTAAATTTAACCCCAACCCTAAACCTAAACCTAACCCATACCCTTACCCTAAACCTAAACCTAAACCTAACCCTAACACTAACCCTAAGGCTAACCCTAATCCTAAACCTAACCCTAACCCTACCCCTTACCCTTACCCTACCCTAAACCTAATCCAAACCCTAACCCTAACCCCAAACCTAACCCTAAACATTACCCTTACCATAATCCTAAACCTAAACTTAACCCGATCCCTAACCCTAACCCTAACCCCTAACCCTAACCCTAACCCTTAACCTTACCCTAACCCTAACCCTAACCCTACCCCTAACCCTACCCCTAACACTAACCCCTAACCCTAACACTAACTCTAAACTTTACCCTGTCCCTAACCCTAACCGTAACTCTAACCCTAACACTAACCTTAACCCTAAATCTAACCCTAACCCTAACCCTTACCCTTACCCTAACCCTCACCCTTACCCTTACCCTAACCCTAACCCTAACCCTTAACCATAACCCTAACCCAAACCCTTACCCTTTCCCTACCCCTAATCCTAGCCCTAACCCTAACCTTAACCCTAATCCTAACCCTAACCCTTACCCTTACCTTAACCCATACACTTAACCTAACCCTAACCCTAAACTTAATGCTAACCCTAACCCTAACCTTAACCCTAAAAACTACCCTAACACTAACCCTAACACTAATCCTTACCCTAACACTAACACTAAACCTAACCTTTAACCTAACCCTTACCCTTTCCATAACCCTAACCCTAACCCTAAACCTAACCTTTACCTAACCCTAATCCTAACCCTAACGTTACCCTAACCCTAACCCTAACGCTTACCCTAACCCTAACCTTAACGCTAACTCCTAAGGGTAACCCAAACCCTCACCCTAAAACAAACCCTAACCCTTAACCTTATCCGAAACCTAACCTTAACCCTAACCCTTACCCTTACACTAACCCTAACTCTAAATTTAACCCGAACCCTAAACCTAACCCCAACCCTTACCCTTACCCTAACCCTAACCCTAAACCTAACCCTAACCCTAACCCTAACGCTAACCCTAACCCGAACACTTACCCTTACCCTAAACCTTACAATAACCCTAACCCTTACCCTAAACTTAACCCTAACCCTAAACCCAAACCTAACCCTAACCCTAACCCTAACCCATACCCTTACACTAACCCTAACCCTAACCCTAAACCTTACACTTACCCTAACCCTAAACCTAACCCTAACCCTAACCCTTACCCTAACCCCTAACCCTAAACCTAACCTTAATCCTAACCCTTACCCTTACACTAACCCTAACCCTAACCCTAACACTTACCCTTACCCTAACCCTGACACTACCCTAACCCTTACCCTAACCCTACCCCTAACCCTAACCCCTAACCTAAACCTAACCCTAACCCTAACGCTAACCCTAACCCTAACACTTACCCTTACCCTAACCCTAACACTTACCCTAACCCTTACCCTAACCCTAACCCTAACCCTAACCCCAAAACTAAACCTAACCCTAACCCTAACCATAACCCATACCCTTACCCTAAGCATAACCCAAACCCTAACCCTAACCCTAACCCTAAACATTACCCTTACTCTAACCCTAAACCTAACCCTAACCCTAACCCCTAACCCTAACCCTAACCATTACCCTTACCATAATCCGAACACTAAACTTAACCCGAACCCTAAACCTAACCCTAACCCTTACCCTTACCCTAAGCCTAAACCTAAACCTAACCCTAACCCTTACCCTACCCCTAATCCTAACCCTAACCCTTACCCTTACCCTAAACCTAACGCTAACCCTAACCCTAAACTTAACCCTTACCCTAAACATAACGCTAACCCTTACCCTAACCCTAACCCCTAACCCTAACCCTAAACCATACCCTTATCCTATCCCTAACCGTAACCCTACCCCTAACCCTAACACCTAACCCTAACCGTAACCCTAACCCTAACAGTAACACTTACACTAAGCCTAATAATAACCCTAACCCTAACCCTAAACCTAACCCTGACGCTAACCCTAACCCTAACCCTAACCCCTAAACCTAACCCTTACCCTTACCCTAACCCTAAGCCTAACCCTTACTGTTAACCTAACCCTAACCCTAACCTAAACCTAACTCTAACCCTAACCCTAACCCTAAACCTTGTCGTTACCCTAACCCTAACCCTAAACCTAACCCTAAACCTAACGCTAAAACTTACCCTTACCCTAAACCTAACCCTAACCCTTACCTTACCCTAACACTAACCCTAACCCTAATACTTACCCTTATCCTAAAACTAACCCTAACCCTAACCCTAACCTTAAAGCTAACCGTAACCCTTACCCTTACCCTTAACCTAATCCTAACCCTAACCCTAACCCTAACACTTACACTTACCCTAACCCTAACTCTAACCCTTACCCTAACCCTTACCCTAACTCTAACCCTAACTCTAACACTTACCCTTACCCTAACCCTAACCCTAACACTTACCCTAACCCTAACCCTAACCCCAATCCTTACCCTAACCCTAACCCTAACAATAACCCTAACCTTAAAAGTAACCCTAACCCTAACGCATACCCTTACCCTAAACCTAACCCTAAACCTAACCCTAACCCTAACCCTCACCCTTACCATTACCCTTACTCTAACCCTAACCCTAAACCTAACCATAACCCTAATCCAAACCCTAACCTCTAACCCTTAACCTAACCCTAAACCTTACCCTTACAGTATCCCTAACCCTACCCTAACTTTAACCCTAACACTTACCCTAACCATAACCCTAAACCTAAAGCTAAACCTAACCCTAACCCTAACCATAACCCTAACCCTAACGCTTATCCTTTCCCTTAACCTAACCCTAACCCTTTCCCTAACTCTAACCCTAACCCTAACCCCTAAAACTAACCCTTACCCTAATCCTAACACTAACACTAATCCTTACCCTCACCATTACCCTAACACTAACCCTAACACTAACCCTTACCCTAACCCTAACCCTTACCTTAAACCTAACCATAAACCTAACCCTATCCCTTACACTTATATTAACCCTAACCCTAAACCTAACCCTCACCCTAACCCTAACCCTAACCCTAACCCTTACCCTTACCCTTACCCCAACCCTAAACCTAACCCTAACCCTAACCCTAACCCATAAACCTAAACCTAACCTTAATCCTAACCCTTACCCTTACCCTAACCCTAACACTTACGCTTACCCTAACCCTAACACTAACCTTAACCCTTACCCTAACCCTAACCCTAACCCTACCCTCAAACCTAACCCTATCCTAACCCTAACCCTAACCCTTACTCTTACCCTAACCCCAACCCTAACTCTAAACATTACCCTTACCATAATCCTAACCCTAACCGTAACCGGAACCCTAACATTAACCATAACCCTAACCCTTACCCTAACCCTAACCCTAACCCTAACCCTAAACCTAACCCTAACCCTTACCCTTACCCTAACCCTAACCATAAACCTAACCCTAACACTACCCCTAACCCTTACCCTAACCTAAACCTAACCCTAACCCTTGCCTTTACTCTAAACCCAACGCTAACCCTAACCCTAACCCTTACCCTAACCCTAACCTTACTCTTACCCTTACTGTAACCATAACCCTAACCCTAAACCTAAACCGAACCCTAACCCTAACCCTTACCCTAACCCTAATCCTAACCCTAACCCTTACCCTTACCCTAAACCTAACGCTAAACCTAACCCTAAACTTAAACCTTAACCTAAACATAACCCTAACCCTTACCCTAACCATAACCCCTAACCCTAAACCTGAACCTTACCCTTACCCTATCCCTAACCGTAACCCTATCCCTAACCCTAACCCCTAACCCTAACCCTAACACTAACCCTTACCATAAACCTTACCCTTATCCTAAACATAACCCTAACCCTTACACTAACCCTAACCCCTAACCCTAACCATAAAACTTACCCTTACCCTGTCCCTAACCCTAACCGTAACCCTAACCCTAACCCTAAACTTAACCCTAAACCTAACCCTAACCCTAAACCTTACCCTTACCATAACCCTAACCCTACCCCTACCCCTATCCCTAACCCTAACCCCTAACCCTGACCCTAACCCAAACCCTTACCCTTTCCCTACCCCTAACCTTAACCCTAATCCTAACCCTAACCTTAACCCTAATCCTAACCCTAACCCTTACTTTACCTTAACCCCTACCCTAAACCTAACGCTAACCCTAAACTTAATGCTAACCCTAACCCTAACCTTAACCCTAACCACTACCCTAACAATAACCCTAACCCTAATCCTTACCCTAACACTAACACTAAACCTAACCCTTAACCTAACCCTTACACTTTCACTAACCCTACCGCTAACCCTAACCCTAAACCTAACCTTTACCCTAACCCTAACCCTAACCCTAACCCTTACCCTAACCCTAACCCTAACCATAACACCTAACCCTAACCCGAACCTTAAACCTAAACCTAACACTAACCCTAAACCTAAACCTTACCCTAACCCTAACCCTAATCTTTATCCTAACCCTAACCCTAACCCTAACACTTACCCTTACACTAAACCTAACACTTACGCTTACCCTAACCCTAACCCTAACCCTAACCCTTACCCTCACCCTAACCCTAACCCTAACACTTACGCTTACCCTAACCCTAACACTAACCCTAACCCTTACCCTAACCCTAACCCTTACCCTAACCCTTACCCTAATCCTAACCCTTACCCTAAACCTAACCCTAACCCTAACCCTAACCCTAACCCTAACCTTACCCTTACCCTAACCCTAACCCTAACACTTACGCTTACCCTAACCCTAACACTAACCCTAACCCTTACCCTAACCCTAAACCTAATCCTTACCCTTACCCTAACCTTAACCCTAACCCTAACCCTAACAATAAGCCTAAACCTAACGCTTACCCTTAACCTAACCCTAACCCTTTTCCTAACTCTAATCCTAAACCTAACCCCTAAAACTAACCCTTACCCCAATCCTAACCCTAACACTAATCCTTACCCTCACCCTTACCCTAACCCTAACCCTAACACTAACCCTTACCCTAACCCTAACCCTTACCCTAAACCTAACCATAAACCTAAACCTATCCCTTACCCTTACCCTTACCCTAACCCTAAACCTAACCCTAACCCTAACCCTAACCCATAAACCTAAACGTAAGCTTAATCCTAACCCTTACCCTCACCCTAACCCTAACCCTAACACTTACGCTTACCGTAACCCTAACACTAACCCTAACCCTTACCCTAACCCTAACCCTTACCCTAACCCTTACCCTAATCCTAACCCTTACCCTAAACCTAACCCTAACCCTAACCCTAACCCTAACCCTAACCTTACCCTTACCCTAACCCTAACCCTAACACTTACGCTTACCCTAACCTTAACACTAACCCTAACCCTTACCCTAACCCTAACCCTAACCCTACCATCAAACCTAACCCTAACCTAACCCTAACCCTACCCTTACTCTTAACCTAACCCCAACCCTAACCCTAAACATTACCCTTACCATAATCCTAACCCTAACCGTAACCCGAACCCTAACACTAACCCTAACCCTAACCCTTACCCTTACCCTAACCCTAACCCTAACCCTAACCCTAAACCTAACCCTAACCCTTACCCTTACCCTAACCCTAACCATAAACCTAACCCTAACACTACCCCTAACCCTTACCCTAACCTAAACCTAACCCTAACCCTTACCCTTACTCCAAACCCAACGCTAACCCTAACCCTAACCCTTACCCTAACCCTAACCCTTACTCTTACCCTTACCGTAACCATAACCCTAACCCTAAACCTAAACCGAACCCTAACCCTAACCCTTACCCTAACCCTAATTCTAACACTAACTCTTACCCTTACCCTAAACCTAACGCTAAACCTAACCCTAACCTTAACCCTTAACCTAAACATAACCCTAACCCTTACCCTAACCCTAACCCCTAACCCTAACCCTGAACCTTACCCTTACCCTATCCCTAACCGTAACCCTATCCCTAAACCTAACCCCTAACCCTAACCCTAACACTAACCCTAACCATAAACCTTACCCTTATCCTAAACATAACCCTAACCATTACCCTAACCCTAACCCCTAACCCTAACTCTAAACCTTACCCTTACCCTAAACCTAACGCTAACCCTAACCCTAAACTTAACCCTTACCCTAAACATAACGCTAACCCTTACCCTAACCCTAACCCCTAACCCTAACCCTAAACCATACCCTTATCCTATCCCTAACCGTAACCCTACCCCTAACCCTAACACCTAACCCTAACCGTAACCCTAACCCTAACAGTAACACTTACACTAAGCCTAATAATAACCCTAACCCTAACCCTAAACCTAACCCTGACGCTAACCCTAACCCTAACCCTAACCCCTAAACCTAACCCTTACCCTTACCCTAACCCTAAGCCTAACCCTTACTGTTAACCTAACCCTAACCCTAACCTAAACCTAACTCTAACCCTAACCCTAACCCTAAACCTTGTCGTTACCCTAACCCTAACCCTAAACCTAACCCTAAACCTAACGCTAAAACTTACCCTTACCCTAAACCTAACCCTAACCCTTACCTTACCCTAACACTAACCCTAACCCTAATACTTACCCTTACCCTAAAACTAACCCTAACCCTAACCCTAACCTTAAAGCTAACCGTAACCCTTACCCTTACCCTTAACCTAATCCTAACCCTAACCCTAACCCTAACACTTACACTTACCCTAACCCTAACTCTAACCCTTACCCTAACCCTTACCCTAACTCTAACCCTAACTCTAACACTTACCCTTACCCTAACCCTAACCCTAACACTTACCCTAACCCTAACCCTAACCCCAATCCTTACCCTAACCCTAACCCTAACAATAACCCTAACCTTAAAAGTAACCCTAACCCTAACGCATACCCTTACCCTAAACCTAACCCTAAACCTAACCCTAACCCTAACCCTCACCCTTACCATTACCCTTACTCTAACCCTAACCCTAAACCTAACCATAACCCTAATCCAAACCCTAACCTCTAACCCTTAACCTAACCCTAAACCTTACCCTTACAGTATCCCTAACCCTACCCTAACTTTAACCCTAACACTTACCCTAACCATAACCCTAAACCTAAAGCTAAACCTAACCCTAACCCTAACCATAACCCTAACCCTAACGCTTATCCTTTCCCTTAACCTAACCCTAACCCTTTCCCTAACTCTAACCCTAACCCTAACCCCTAAAACTAACCCTTACCCTAATCCTAACACTAACACTAATCCTTACCCTCACCATTACCCTAACACTAACCCTAACACTAACCCTTACCCTAACCCTAACCCTTACCTTAAACCTAACCATAAACCTAACCCTATCCCTTACACTTATATTAACCCTAACCCTAAACCTAACCCTCACCCTAACCCTAACCCTAACCCTAACCCTTACCCTTACCCTTACCCCAACCCTAAACCTAACCCTAACCCTAACCCTAACCCATAAACCTAAACCTAACCTTAATCCTAACCCTTACCCTTACCCTAACCCTAACACTTACGCTTACCCTAACCCTAACACTAACCTTAACCCTTACCCTAACCCTAACCCTAACCCTACCCTCAAACCTAACCCTATCCTAACCCTAACCCTAACCCTTACTCTTACCCTAACCCCAACCCTAACTCTAAACATTACCCTTACCATAATCCTAACCCTAACCGTAACCGGAACCCTAACATTAACCATAACCCTAACCCTTACCCTAACCCTAACCCTAACCCTAACCCTAAACCTAACCCTAACCCTTACCCTTACCCTAACCCTAACCATAAACCTAACCCTAACACTACCCCTAACCCTTACCCTAACCTAAACCTAACCCTAACCCTTGCCTTTACTCTAAACCCAACGCTAACCCTAACCCTAACCCTTACCCTAACCCTAACCTTACTCTTACCCTTACTGTAACCATAACCCTAACCCTAAACCTAAACCGAACCCTAACCCTAACCCTTACCCTAACCCTAATCCTAACCCTAACCCTTACCCTTACCCTAAACCTAACGCTAAACCTAACCCTAAACTTAAACCTTAACCTAAACATAACCCTAACCCTTACCCTAACCATAACCCCTAACCCTAACCCTGAACCTTACCCTTACCCTATCCCTAACCGTAACCCTATCCCTAACCCTAACCCCTAACCCTAACCCTAACACTAACCCTTACCATAAACCTTACCCTTATCCTAAACATAACCCTAACCCTTACACTAACCCTAACCCCTAACCCTAACCATAAAACTTACCCTTACCCTGTCCCTAACCCTAACCGTAACCCTAACCCTAACCCTAAACTTAACCCTAAACCTAACCCTAACCCTAAACCTTACCCTTACCATAACCCTAACCCTACCCCTACCCCTATCCCTAACCCTAACCCCTAACCCTGACCCTAACCCAAACCCTTACCCTTTCCCTACCCCTAACCTTAACCCTAATCCTAACCCTAACCTTAACCCTAATCCTAACCCTAACCCTTACTTTACCTTAACCCCTACCCTAAACCTAACGCTAACCCTAAACTTAATGCTAACCCTAACCCTAACCTTAACCCTAACCACTACCCTAACAATAACCCTAACCCTAATCCTTACCCTAACACTAACACTAAACCTAACCCTTAACCTAACCCTTACACTTTCACTAACCCTACCGCTAACCCTAACCCTAAACCTAACCTTTACCCTAACCCTAACCCTAACCCTAACCCTTACCCTAACCCTAACCCTAACCATAACACCTAACCCTAACCCGAACCTTAAACCTAAACCTAACACTAACCCTAAACCTAAACCTTACCCTAACCCTAACCCTAATCTTTATCCTAACCCTAACCCTAACCCTAACACTTACCCTTACACTAAACCTAACACTTACGCTTACCCTAACCCTAACCCTAACCCTAACCCTTACCCTCACCCTAACCCTAACCCTAACACTTACGCTTACCCTAACCCTAACACTAACCCTAACCCTTACCCTAACCCTAACCCTTACCCTAACCCTTACCCTAATCCTAACCCTTACCCTAAACCTAACCCTAACCCTAACCCTAACCCTAACCCTAACCTTACCCTTACCCTAACCCTAACCCTAACACTTACGCTTACCCTAACCCTAACACTAACCCTAACCCTTACCCTAACCCTAAACCTAATCCTTACCCTTACCCTAACCTTAACCCTAACCCTAACCCTAACAATAAGCCTAAACCTAACGCTTACCCTTAACCTAACCCTAACCCTTTTCCTAACTCTAATCCTAAACCTAACCCCTAAAACTAACCCTTACCCCAATCCTAACCCTAACACTAATCCTTACCCTCACCCTTACCCTAACCCTAACCCTAACACTAACCCTTACCCTAACCCTAACCCTTACCCTAAACCTAACCATAAACCTAAACCTATCCCTTACCCTTACCCTTACCCTAACCCTAAACCTAACCCTAACCCTAACCCTAACCCATAAACCTAAACGTAAGCTTAATCCTAACCCTTACCCTCACCCTAACCCTAACCCTAACACTTACGCTTACCCTAACCCTAACACTAACCCTAACCCTTACCCTAACCCTAACCCTTACCCTAACCCTTACCCTAATCCTAACCCTTACCCTAAACCTAACCCTAACCCTAACCCTAACCCTAACCCTAACCTTACCCTTACCCTAACCCTAACCCTAACACTTACGCTTACCCTAACCTTAACACTAACCCTAACCCTTACCCTAACCCTAACCCTAACCCTACCATCAAACCTAACCCTAACCTAACCCTAACCCTACCCTTACTCTTAACCTAACCCCAACCCTAACCCTAAACATTACCCTTACCATAATCCTAACCCTAACCGTAACCCGAACCCTAACACTAACCCTAACCCTAACCCTTACCCTTACCCTAACCCTAACCCTAACCCTAACCCTAAACCTAACCCTAACCCTTACCCTTACCCTAACCCTAACCATAAACCTAACCCTAACACTACCCCTACCCCTTACCCTAACCTAAACCTAACCCTAACCCTTACCCTTACTCCAAACCCAACGCTAACCCTAACCCTAACCCTTACCCTAACCCTAACCCTTACTCTTACCCTTACCGTAACCATAACCCTAACCCTAAACCTAAACCGAACCCTAACCCTAACCCTTACCCTAACCCTAATTCTAACACTAACTCTTACCCTTACCCTAAACCTAACGCTAAACCTAACCCTAACCTTAACCCTTAACCTAAACATAACCCTAACCCTTACCCTAACCCTAACCCCTAACCCTAACCCTGAACCTTACCCTTACCCTATCCCTAACCGTAACCCTATCCCTAAACCTAACCCCTAACCCTAACCCTAACACTAACCCTAACCATAAACCTTACCCTTATCCTAAACATAACCCTAACCATTACCCTAACCCTAACCCCTAACCCTAACTCTAAACCTTACCCTTACCCTAACCCTACCCCTAACCCTACCCCTAACCCTACCCCTAACCATGACCCTAACCTTAACCCTAAACATAACCCAAACCCTAAACCTTACCCTTACCCTAACCCTAACCCTAACCCTACCCCTAACCCTAACCCTAACCCCTAACCCTAACCCTAACCCAAACCCTTACCCTTTCCCTACCCCTAACCCTAACCCTAACCCTAACATTAACCCTAATCCTAACCCTAACCCTTACCTTACCTTAACCCCTACCCTTAACCTAACCCTAACCCTAAACTTAATGCTAACCCTAACCCTAACCTTAACCCTAACCACTACCCTAACCCTAACCCTAACCCTAATCCTTACCCTAACACTAACACTAAACCTAACCCTTAACTTAACCCTTACCCTTTCACTAACCCTACCCCTAACCCTAACCCTAACCCTAACCTTTACCCTAACCCTAACACTAACACTAATGTTACCCTAACCCTAAACCTAACCCTTACCCTAACGTTAACCCAAACCCTAACACCTAACCCTAACCCTAACCCTAAACCTAAACCTAACACTAACCCTAACCCTAAACCTTACCCTAACCATAACCCTAACCCTAATGTTTATCCTAACACTAACCCTAACCCTAACCCTTACCCTTACACTAAACCTAACCATAAATTTAACCCCAACCCTAAACCTAACCCTAACCCTTACCCTTACCCTAACCCTAACGTTACCCTAACCCTAACACTTACACTTACCCTAACCATAACCATAACCCTTACCCTAACCCTTACCCTAACTCTAACCCTAACCCTAACACTTACCCTTACCCTAACCCTAACACTTACCCTAACCCTAACCCTAACCCCAATCCTTACCCTAACCCTAACCCTAACAATAACCCTAACCTTAACCCTAACCCTAACCCTAACGCATACCCTAACCCTAACCCTTACTCTTACCCTAACCCTTACTCTTACCCTTACCGTAACCATAACCCTAACCCTAAACCTAACCCTAACCCTAACCCTAACCCTCACCCTCATCGTTACCCTTACCCTAACCCTAACCCGAAACCTAACCGTAACCCTAATCCAAACCCTAACCCCTAACCCTAACCCTAACACTAACCCTAACCCTAATCCTAAACCTAAACTTAACCCTAACCCTAACCATAATCCTAACTGTAACGCTTACACTTAACCTAACCCTAACGCTTTACCTAACTCTAACCCTAACCCCTAAAACTAACCCTTACCCTAATCCAATCCCTAATACTAATCCTTACCCTCACCCTTACCCTAACACTAACCCTAACACTAACCCTTACCCTAACCCTAACCCTTACCCTAAACCTAACCATAAACCTAACCCTAACCCTTACACTTATACTAACCCTAACCCTAACTCTAAACCTAACCCTCACCCTAACCCTAACCCAAACCCTAACCCTAACCCTTACCCTTATCCTAACCCTAAACCTAACCCTAAACCTAAACCCTAACCCATAAACCTAAAACTAACCTTAATCCTAAACCTTACCCTTACCCTAACCCTAACCCTAACCCTAACACTTACGCTTACCCTAACCCTAACACCAACCCTAACCCTTACCCTAACCCTAACCCTAACCCTACCCCAAATCCTAACCCTAACCCTCACCCTAACCCTAACCCTTCCTCTTACCCTAACCCCAACCCTAACCCTAAACATTACCCTTCCCATAATCCTAAGCCTAACATTAACCCGAACCCTAACACTAACCCTAAACCTAACACTTACCCTAACCCTAACCCTAACCCTAAACCTAAACCTGACCCTAACCCTTACCCTTACCCTAACCCTAACCCTAACCCTAACCCTAACCCTACCCCAAATCCTAACCCTTACCCTAAACCCAACGCTAACCCTAACCCTAACCCTTACCCTAACCCTAACCCTTACCCTTACCCTAACCATAACCCTAACCCTAAACCTAAACCGAACCCTAACCCTAACCCTTACCCTAACCCTAATCCTAACTCTAACCCTTACCCTTACCCTAAACCTAACGCTAAACCTAACCCTAACCTTAACCCTTAACCTAAACATAACCCTAACCCTTTCCCTAACCCTAACCCCAAAACCTAACCCTGAACATTACCCTTACCCTATCCCTAACCTTAACCCTACCCCTAACCCTAACCCCTAACCCTAACCCTAACCCTAACCATAAACCTTACCCTTATCCTAAACATAATCCTAACCCTTACCCTAAACCTAACCCCTAACCCTAACCCTAAACCTTACCTTTACCCTAA
>JANJXV010000665.1:415000-432500 GCA_024803745.1 Megascapheus bottae
TAACCTTAACCCTAACCCTTACCCTTACCCTAACTCTAACCCTAACCCTAACACTTACGCTTATTCTAACCCTAACACTAACCCTAACCCTTACCCTAACCCTAAACCTAACCCTACCCTCAAACCTAACCCTAACCCTAACCCTAACCCTAACACTTACTCTTCCCCTAACCCCAACCCTAACCATAAACATTACCCTTACCATAATCCTAACCCTAACCTTAACCCGAACCCTAACACTAACCCTAACCCTAACCCTAACCCTAACCCTAACCCTAAACCTAACCCTAACCCTTACCCTTACCCTAACCCTAACCCTAAACCTAAACCTAACCCTACCCCTAACCCTTACCCTACCCTAAACCTAATCCAAACCCTGACCCTTACCCTGAACCTAACGGTAACCCTAACCCTAACCCTTACCCTAACCCTAACCCTAACCCTACCCCTATCCCTAACCCTAACCCTTAACCCTAACCCTAACCCAAACCCTTACTCATTCTCTACCCCTAATCCTAGCCCTAACCCTAAACTTAACCCTAATCCTAATCCCAACCCTTACCCTTACCTTAACCCTTACCCTTAACCTAACCCTAACCCTAAACTTAATGCTAACCCTAACCCTAACCTTAACCCTAAAAACTACCCTAACACTAACCCTAACCCTAATCCTTACCCTAACACTAACACTAAACCTAACCCTTAACCTAACCCTTACCCTTTCCCTAACCCTAATCCTAACCCTAAACCTAACCTTTACCTAACCCTAATCATAACCCTAACGTTACCCTAACCCTAACGCTAACGCTTACCCTAACCCTAACCCTAACCCTAACACCTAAGGGTAACCCAAACCCTCACATTAAAACGAACCCTAACCCTTACCCTTATCGGAAACCTAAACTTAACCCTAACCCTTTCCCTTACACTAACCCTAACTCTAAATTTAACCCCAACCCTAAACCTAACCCCAACCGTCTCCCTTACCGTAACCCTAACCCTAAACCTAACCCTAACCCTAACCTTAAAGCTAACCCTAACCCTAAGACTTACACTTACCCTAAACCTTACACTAACCCTAACCCTTACCCTAACCCTAACCCTAACCCTAAACCCAAACCTAACCCTAACCCTAACCCTAACCCTAACCCTAACCCTAACCCATACCCTTACCCTAAACCTAACCCTAACCCTAACCCTTACCCTAACCCTAACCCTTACCCTAACCCCTAACCCTAAACCTAACCTTAACCGTAACCCTTAACCTTACACTAACCCTAAACCTAACCCTAAAACTTACCCTTACCCTAACCCTAACACTAACCCTAAACCTTACCTTAACCCTACCCCTAACCTGAACCCCAAACCTAACACTAACCCTAACCCTATCCCTTACTCTTACCCTAAACCTAACCCTAAACATTACCCTTACCAAAATCCTAACCCTAAACTTAACCCGAACCCAAACACTAACCCTAACCCTAACTCTTACCCTAACCCTAACCCTAACCCTAACCCTTACCCTTACCCTAACCCTAAACCTAACCCTAACCCTAACCCTTACCCAAACCCTAAACCTAACCCTAACCCTTACCCTTACCCTTACCCTAAACTTAACGCTAACCCTAACCCTAACCCTTACCATAACCCTAACCCTTAACCTAAACGTTACCCTTAACCTAACCCTAAACATAATCCTAACCCTAAACCTTACCCTTATCCTAAACATAATCCTAACCCTTACCCTAACCCTAAACCCTAACCCTAAGCCTAAACCTTACCCTTACCCTAACCCTAACCCTAATCCTAACCCTAACCCTACCCCTAACACTAACCCTAACCCCTAACACTTACCCTTTCCCTAACCCTAACCCTAACCCTAACACTACCCCTAACCCTAACCCCTAACCCTAACCCTAACCCCTAACCTTAACCCTAACCCTAACCCTTACCCTTTCCCTAACCCTAACCCTAGCCCTAACCCTAACCTTAACCCTAATCCTAACCCTAACCCTTACTCTTACCTTAACCCTTACCCTTACCATACCCCTAACCCTAAACTTAATGCTAACCCTAACCCTAAACCTAACCCCTACCCTAACCTTAACCCTAACCCTAATCCTTACCCAAACACTAACACCAACCCTAACCCTTACCCTAAGCCTTACCCTTTCCCTAACCCTAACCCTAACCCTAAACCTAACCTTTACCTAACCCTAATCCTAACCCTAACGTTACCTTAACCCTAACCCAAACGTTACCCTAACCCTAACCCTAAACCTTACGCTAACAATAACCCTAACCCTACCACCTAACCCTAACCCTAATCCTCACCCTAAACCTAACCCTAACCCTAACCCGTATCCTAACACTAAGCCTAACCCTAACCCTTACCCTTACACAAAACCTAATCCTAAATTTAACCCCAACCCTAACCCTAACCCTAACCCTTACCCTTACCCTTATCCTAACCCTAATCCTAAACCTAAACCTAACCCTAAACCTAACCCTAACCCTAACCCTTATCGTAACACTAACCCTAACCCTTACCCTAACCCTAAATCTAACCCTAACCCCAAACTTAACCCTAACCCTAACCATAACCCTGACCCACAACCTTACCCTAACTCTAACCCTAACCTTAAACCTAAACATTACCCTTACCCTAACCCAGAAACTAACCCTTATCCTAACGTCTAACCCTAAGCCTAACCCTAACCCTAACACTTACCCTTGCCATAATGCTAACCCTAAACTTAACCCGAACCCTAACCCTAAACCTAACCCTAACCCTAACCCTAAGATTTACCCTAAACCTAACCCTAACCATTACCTAACCCTAACCCTTACCCTTACCCTAACCCTAACCCTAACCCTAACACCTAATCCTAACCCTAACCCTCACCCTAACACTACCAATAACCTAAACCTTATCCTAACCCTAACCCTAACCCTTACCCTTACCCTTACCCTAACCCTAACCCTAACCTGAACCCCAACCCTAAACCTAACCCTAACTCTTACCCTTTCCCTAACTCTAACCCCAACCTTAACCCTAACCCTAACCCTAAACCTAATCCTAACCCTTACCCTAACCCTAACTCCAATCCTAACTCTAACCCTATACCTAACCCTAACCCTTACACTTACCCTTACCCTAACCCTAACCCTAACCCTAACCCTAAACATTACCCTTACCCTAAACCTAAATCTAACCCTAACTCAAACCCTAACCCCTAACCCTAACCCTAACCATAACCCTTACCTTACCATAATCCTAACCCTAACCTAACCCTAAACCTAACACTAAACCTAACCCTAACTCTTACACTTAACCTAACCCTAACCCTAAACCTAAGCCTAACACTAACCCTAAACATAAACCTTACCCTAACAATAATCCTAACCCTTAACCTAACACTAAGCATAACCCTAACCCTAACCCCAACCCTAAACCTTACCCTTACCCTAAACATAACCCTAACCCTTACCCTAAACCCTATCCCCTAACCCTAACCCTAAACCTTACCATTAACCTAACCCTCACCCTAACACTAACCCTAAATCTAACCCTAACCCTTACCCTTACCCTAACTCTAACCCCAAACCTAACCCTAACCCTAACGCTTTCCCTAACCCTAACCATAACCTAACCCTAACCCTAACCTCAATCCTAACCCTTACCCTTACCCTAACCCTTAACGTTACCCTAATCCTAACCCTAAACTTAATGCTAAACCTAACCCTTACCCTAATCATTACCCTTTCCCTAACCCTAACCCTAACCCTAAACCTAACCCTAACCTTTACCCTAACCCTATCCCTAACCCAAACGTTACCCTAACCCTAACCCTAAACCTTACCCTAACACTAACCTTAACCCTAACACTTAACCCTAACTCTAACCCTCACCCTAAACCTAACCCTAACCCTAACCCTTATCCTAACACTAAGCCTAACCCTAACCGTTACCCTTACACTAAACCTAACCCTAAATTTAACCCAACCCTAAACCTAACCTAACGCTTACCCTTACCCTTGCCCTAACCATAACGTAAACCTAAACCTAACCCTAAACCTAACCCTAACCCTAACCCTAATCGTAGCACTAACCCCAACCCTTACCCTAACCGTAACCCTAACCCCAAACCTAACTCTAACCCTAACCATAAACCTAACCCATAAACTTACCCTAACACTAACCCTAACCCTAACCCTAAACATTACCCTTACCCTAACCCTAAAACTAACCCTAATCCTAACCCCTAACCCTAAGCCTAACCCTAACCCTAACCCTTACCCTTACGATAATCCTAATCCTAAATTTAACCCGAACCCTAACCCTAAATCTAACCCTAAAGCTAACCCTAACCTTTACCCTAACCTAACCCTAACCCTAACCCTAACGCTTACCCTAAACCTAAACATCACCCTAACACTAACCCTAACCCTAACCCTTATCCTAACCCTAACTCTATCCCTAACTTTTACCCTTACCCTATCCCAAACCCTAAACTTAACTGCAACCCTAAACCTAACCCTAACTCTTACCCTTTCCCTAACACTAACCCCAAACCTAACACTAACCCTAACCCTAACCCTAAACCTAATCCTAACCCTAAACCTAACCCTTATCCCAAACCTAACTCTAACACTAAACCTAACCCTAATCCTTACCCTTTTCCTTACCCTAACCCTAAACCTAACCCTAAATATTACCCATACCCTAAAACTAAATCTAAACCTAACTTTAACCCTAACACCTCACCCTAACCCTAACCATAACCCTTACCTTACCATAACCCTAACCCTAACCTTAACCCTAAACCTAACACTAAACCTAACCCTAATCCTTACCCTTACCCTAACCCTAACCCTAAACCTAACCCTAAACATTACCATTACCCTAAAACTAAATCTAAACCTAACTCTAACCCTAAACCTAACCCTTACCCTAACCCCTAACCCTAACCCTTACCGAAACCCTAACCCTAACTATAACCCTAACCCTAACCCTTACCCTTACCGTAACTTTAACCCTAACTCTAACCCTAACCCTAACTCTAACCCTAACCCTAAACCTAACCCTAACCCTAACCCTAACCCCTACCCTTACCCTAACCCTAAACCTAACCCTAACCCTACCCCTACCCTAACCCTAACCCCTAACCCTAACCCTAAACCTAACCCTTACCCTTTTCCTAACCCTAACCCTAGACCTAAACCTAACCTTAACCCTAATCCTAACCCTAACCCTTATCCTTACCTTAACCCTTACCCTTACCTTAATCCTAACCCTAAAATTAATGCTAACCCTAACACTAACCCTAAACCTAAGCCCTACCCTAACCCTAAACCTAACCCTAATCCTTACCCTAACACTAACACTAACCCTAACGCTTACCCTAACCCTTACCCTTTCCCTAAACCTTACCCTAACCCTAACCTTTACCCTAACCCTAACCCTAACCTAACGTTACCTTAACCCTTACCCTAACCCTAACCCTAATCCCAACACCTAACCCTAACCCTAACCCTCACCCTAAACCTAACCTTAACCCTCACCCTTATCCTAACACTAACCCTAACCCTAACCCTTATCTTACACTAAACCTAACCCTAAATTTAACCCCAACCCTAAACCTAAACCTAACCCTTACCTTTACCCTAAACCTAACCCTAAACCTAACCCTAACCCTAACCCTAACGCTAACCCTAACCCTAACACTTACCCTTACCCTAACCCTAACACTAATCCTACCCCTTACCCTAACCCTAACCCTAACCCTAAACCCAAACCTAACCCTAACCCTAACCCTAACCAATACCCTTACCCTAACCCTAACCCTAACCCTAAACATTACCCTTAACTTAACCCTAAACCTACCCCTAACCCTAACCCCTAACCCTAACCCTAACCCTAACCCTAACACTTACCCTTACCATAATCCTAACCCTAAACTTAACGCGAACCCTAACCCTAACCCTAACACTAACCCTAACCCTAAACTTTACCCTAACCCTAATCCTAAACATTACCCTAACGCTAACCCTAACACTTAACCTAACCCTAACCTTAACACCTAACTCTCACCCTAATCCTCACCCTAAAACTAACCCTAACCGGAACCCTTATCCTAACCCTAATGCTAACCCTAACCCTTACCCTTACCCTAAGCCTAACCCTAACCTTAAGCCCAACCCTAAACCTAACACTAACTCTTACCCTTACACTAACTCTAACCCCAAACCTAACCCTAACCCTAACCCTAATGCTAAACCTAATCCAAACCCTAACCCTAACCCTAACCCCAAACCTAACTCTATCCCTAAACCTAACCCTAACCCTTACCCTTACCATTATCCTAACCGTAACCCTAATCCTAAACATTACCCTTACCCTAAACCTAAATCTAACCGTAACTCTAACCCTAACCCATAACCCTAACCCTAACCCTAACCCTTACCTTACCATAATCCAAACCCTAACATTAACCCTAACCCTAACACTAAACCTAACCCTAACCCTTACCCTAACCATAATATTAACCCTAACCCTATACTTACCCTTACCATAACCCTAACCCTAAACCAAACATAACACTAACCCTAACCCTAAACCTTACACTAACCCTAACCCTAAAACTAACCCTTATCCTAACACTAACACTAACCCTAAACATAACCCTAACCCTATACCTGACCCTTACCCTAAACATATCCCTAACCCTTACCCTAACCCTATCGCCTAACCCTAACCCTAACCCTTACCCTTACCCTAACCCTAACCCTAACCCTAACCCTAAAACTAAACCTAATATTACACTTACCCTAACCCTAACCCTAACCCTAAACCTAATCCTAACCCTAAACCTTACCCTTACCCTTACCCTAACCCTAACCCTAACCCTAAACCTTACCCTTATCCTAAACATAACCCTAACACTTCCCCTAAACCTAAACCCTAACCGTAACGCTAAACCTTACCCTTACCCTAACCCTAACCCTAACCCTACCCCTAACCCTACCCCTAACCCTACCCCTAACCCTACCCCTAACCCTAACACCTAACCCTAACCCTTAGTCTTTCCCTACCCCTAACAATAGCCCTAACCCTAACCTTAACCCTAATCCTAACCCTAACCCTTACCCTTACCTTAACCCTTATCCCTACCCTAACCCTAATCCTAAACTTAATGCTAACCCTAACCCTCAACCTAACCCTAACCCCTACCCTAACCCTAACCCTAAGCCTAATCCTTACCCTAAAATTAACACTAACCCAAACCCTTACCCTAACCCTTACCCTTTCTCTAACCCTAACCCTAACCCTAACCCTAACTTTTACCCTAACTCTAACCGTAACCCTAACGTTACCCTAACCTTAACCCTAACCCTTACCCTAACCCTAACCCTAACACATAACCCTAACCCTAAACCTCAACCTAAACCTAACCCTAACTCTAACCCTTATCCTAACCCTAACCTTAAACCTAAACCTTACCCTTACACTAACCCTAACCCTTAAATTAACCCCAACCCTAAACCTAACCCTAACGCTTACCCTTACCCGAACCCTAACCCTAAACCTAACCCTAACTCTAACCCTAACGCTAACCCTAACCCTAACACTTACCCTTACCCTAACCCTAACACTAACCCTAACCCTTACCCTAACCCTAATACTAATCCTAAACCCAAACCTAACCCTAACCCTATCCCTAACCCATACCCTTACCCTAAACCTAACCCTTAACCTAACCCTAACCCTAAACATTACCCTTACACTAACCCTAAATCTAACCCTAACCCTAACCCCTAACCCTAACCCTAAACCTAAATCTAACCCTTACCCTTACCATAATCCTAACCCTAAACTTAACCCGAACCATAACCCTAAACCTAACCCTTACCCTTACCCTAACCCTAAACCTAACCCTAACCCTAACCCTAACCCTTACCCTAACCCTAATCCTAACCCTAACCCTTACCCTTACCCTAAACCTAACGCTAAACCTAACCCTAAATTTAACCCTTACCCTAAACATAATCCTAACCCTTACCCTAACCCTAACCCCTAACCCTAACCCTAAACCTTACGCTTACACTATCCCTAACCGTAACCCTACCCCTAAACCTAACCCCTAACCCTAACCCTAACCCTAACCTTAACCCTTACAATTTCCCTAAACCTAACCCTAACACTAACCCTAATCTTAATCCTAAACCTAACGCTAAGCCTAACCCTAACCCTTACCCTAACCCTAACCCTACCCCTATCCCTGACCCTAACCTAACCACTAACCCTAAACCTAACCCTAACCCTTTCCCTTTCCCTAACCCTAACCCTAACCTAACCCTAACCCTAAACTTAAACCTAACCCTAACCCTAACCCTTGCCCTTAACCTAACCCTTACCGTTACCCTAACCCTACCCCTAAACTTAATGGTAACCCTAACACTTACCCTAACCCTAACCCTAACCCTTACCCTAACCCTAAACCTAACTCTAATCCTTACCCTAACACTAAACTTAACCCCAACCCTTACCCTAACCGTTTCCCTTTCCCTAACCCTAACACTAACGCTAAACCTAACCCTAATCCTTACCCTAAAACTAACACTAAACCTAACCCTTACCATAACCCTTACCCTTTCCCTAACCCTAACATTAACCTATACCCTAACCCTAACCCTAACCCTAATGTTACCCTAACCCTAACGCTAACCCATACCCTTACCCTAAACCTAACCTTAAACCTAACCCTAACCATCACCCTCACCGTCACCCTTCCCTAAGCCTAACCCTAACCCTAACCTTAACCCTTACTTTTACCCTAACCCTGAACCTAAACCTAACCCTAACCCTAACCCTAAACCTAACCCTTACCCTTACCCTTAACCTAAACCTAACCCTAACCCTAAACCTTACCCTTATCCTAAACATAACCCTAACACTTCCCCTAAACCTAAACCCTAACCGTAACGCTAAACCTTACCCTTACCCTAACCCTAACCGTACCCCTAACCCTACCCCTAACCCTAACCTTAACCCTACCCCTAACCCTAACCCCTAACCCTAACCCTTAGTCTTTCCCTACCCCTAACAATAGCCCTAACCCTAACCTTAACACTAATCCTAACCCTAACCTTTACCCTTACCTTAACCCTTATCCCTACCCTAACCATAACCCTAAACTTAATGCTAACCCTAACCCTCAACCTAACCCTAACCCCTACCCTAACCCTAACCCTAAACCTAATCCTTACCTTAAAATTAACACTAACCCAAACCCTTACCCTAACCCTTACCCTTTCCCTAACCCTAACCCTAACCTTAACCATAACTTTTACCCTAACTCTAACCCTAACCCTAACGTTACCCTAACCTTAACCCTAACCCTTACCCTAACCCTAACCCTAACACCTAACCCTAAACCTAAACCTCAACCTAAACCTAACCCTAACCCTAACCCTTATTCTAACCCTAACCCTAAACCTAAACCTTAACCTCACACTAACCCTAACCCTTAATTTAACCCCAACCCTAAACCTAACCCTAACCCTTACCCTTCCCCGAACCCTAACCCTAAACCTAACCCTAACCCTAACCCTAACGCTAACCCTAACCATAACACTTACCCTTACCCTAACCCTAACACTACCCCTAACCCTTACCCTAACACTAACACTAACCCTAAACCCAAACCTAACCCTAACTCTATCCCTAACCCATACCCTTACCCTAAACCTAACCCTTACCCTAACCCTAACCCTAAACATTACCCTTACCCTAACCCTAAATCTAACCCTAACCCTAACCCTAACCCCTAACCCAAACCCTAACCCTAAATCTAACCGTTAACCTTACCATAATCCTAACCCTAAACTTAACCCGAACCCTAACCCTAACCCTAACCATTATACTTACCCTAACCCTAAACCTAAACCTAACCCTAACCCTTACCCTAACCCTTACCCTAAACCTAATCCTAACCCTAACCCTTACCCTTACCCTAAACCTAACGCTAACCCTAACCCTAAATTTAACCCTTACCCTAAACATAACCCTAACCCTTACCCTAACCCTAACCACTAACTCTAACCCTAAACCTTACCCTTACCCTATCCCTAACCGTAAACCTACCCCTAAACCTAACCCCTAACCCTAACCCTAACCCTAACCTTAACCCTTACACTTTCCCTAAACCTAACCCTAACACTAACCCTAATCTTAATCCTAAACCTAACGCTAAGCCTAACCCTAACCCTTGCCCTAACCCTAACCCTAACCCTACCCCTACCCCTGATCCTACCCTAACCCCTAACCCTAAACCTAACCCTAACCCTTTCCCTTTCCCTAACTCTAACCCTAACCTAACCCTAACCCTAAACTTAATCCTAACCCTAACCCTAACCCTTGCCCTTACCCTAACCCTTACCGTTACCCTAACCTTCCCCAAAACTTAATGCTAACCCTAACCCTTACCCTAACCCTAACCCTCACCCTTACCCTACCCCTAACCCTAACTCTAATCCTTACCCTAACACTAACCTTAACCCTAACCCTTACCCTAACCATTACCCTTTCCCTAACCCTAACACTAACCCTAAACCTAACCCTAATCCTTACCCTAACACTAACACTAACCCTAACCCTTACCATAACCCTTACCCTTTCCCTAACCCTAACATTAACCTTTACCCTAACCCTAACCCTAACCCTAACGTTACCCTAACCCTAACCCTAACCCTTACCCTTTCACTAATCCTAACCCTAACCCTAACCCTAACCTTTACTCTAACCCTAACCCTAACCCTAACGTTACCCTAACCCTAACCCTAACCCTTACGCTAACCCTAACCCTAACCCTAAACCTAACCCTAACCCTAACCCTTATCTTAACATTAAACCTAACCCTAACCCTTACCCTTACACTAACCCTAACCCTAAATTTAACCCCAACCCTAAACCTAACAACAACCCTTACACTTACCCTAACCCTAACCCTAAACCTAACCCCAACCCTAAACCTAACGCTAACCCTAACCCTAACACTTACCCTTACCCTAACCCTAACACTACCCCTAACCCTTACCCTAACCCTGACCCTAACCCTAACCCCAAACCTAACCCTAACCCTAACCCTAACCCATAACCTTACCCTAACCCTAACCCTAACCCTAACCCTAACCTAACCCTAAACATTACCCTTAGCCTAACCCTAAACCTAACCCTAACCCTAACCCCTAACCCTAACCCTAACCCTAATCCTAACCCTAACCGTTACCCTTACCATAATCCTAATGCTAAACTTAACCCAAACCCTAACCCTAACCGTAACCCTAAACAATACCCTAACCCTAACCCTAACTATTACCCTAACTCTAACCCTAACCCTAACCCTTACCCTGACCCTAACCCTAACCCTAACCCTTACCCTAACCCTAATCCTAACCCTAACCCTTACCGTTACCCTAAACCTAACGCTAACCCTAACCTTAACCCTTACCCTAAACATAACCGTAACACTTACCCTCACCCTAACCCCTAACCCTAACCCTAAACCTTACCCTTACCCTATCCCTAACCGTAACCCTACCCCTAAACCTAACCCCTAACCCTAACCCTAACCTTAACCCTTACACTTTCCCTAACCCTAACCCTAACCCTAACCCTAATTTTATTCTGAACCTAACGCTAACCCTAACCCTAATCCTTACCCTAACCCTAACCCTAACCCTACACTTACCCCTGACCCTATCCTAACCCCTAACCCTAACCCTAAACCTAACCCTTTCCCTTTCCATAACCATAACCCTATCCTAACCCTAACCCTAAACTTAATTCTAACCCTAACCCTAACCCTTGCCCTTACCCTAACCCTTACCTTTACCCTAACCCTACCCCTAAATTTAATGCTAACCCTGACCCTTACCCTGACCCTAACCCTAACCCTTACCCTAAACATAACCCTAACTCTAATCCTTACCCTAACACTAACCTTAACCCTAACACTTACCCTAACCATTACCCATTCCCTAACACTAACACTAACCCTAAACCTAACCCTAATCCTTACCATAACACTAACACTAACCCTAACCCTTACCATAACCCTTACCCTTTCCCTAACCCTAACATTAACCTTTACCCTAACCCTAACCCTAACCCTAACGTCACCCTAACCCTAAGCCTAACCCTTACCCTAACCCTAACCCTAACCCTAACACCTAACCCTTAACCCAAGCCTCACCATAAACCTAACCCTAATCCTAACACTTATCCTAACACTAACCCTAAACCTAACCCTTACCCTTACACTAACCCTAACCCTAAATTTAACCCCAACCCTAAACCTAAACCTAACCCATACCCTTACCCTAAACCTAAACCTAAACCTAACCCTAACACTAACACTAAGGCTAACCCTAATCCTAACACTTAGCCTTACCCTAACCCTAACACTAACCCTAACCCTTACCCTAAACCTAACCCTAAACCTAACCCCAAACCTAACCCTAACCCTAACCCTAAACCTAACCATAAACATTACCCTTACCATAATCCTAAACCTAAACTTAACCCGATCCCTAACCCTAACCCTAAACCTAACCCTAACCTTTACCCTAACCCTAACCCTAACCATTACCCTAACCCTAACCCTAACCCTTACCCTAACACTAACCCTAACCCTAACCGTAACACCTAACCCTAACCCTCACCCTAACCCTAACCCGAGCCCTTATCCTAACCTTAACCCTAACCCTAAACTTTACCCTTACTCTAACCCTAACCCTAACCTTAAGCCCAACCCTAAACCTAACCCTAACTCTTAGCCTATCCCTAAATCTAACCCCAAACCTAACCCTAACCCTAACCCTTAACCTAATCCTAACCCTAAACCTAAACCCAAACCTAACTCTAACCCTAAACCTAACCCTAATCTTACCCTTTTCCTTACCCTAACCTTAACCCTAACCCTAACCCTAAACATTACCCTTACCCTAAACCTAAATCTATCCCTAACTCTAACACTAACCCCTAACCCTAACCCTAACCATAACCCTTACCTTACCATAATCCAAACCCTAACCTTAACCCTAAACCTAACACTAAACCTAACCCTACCCTTTACCCTTACCCTAACCCTAACCATAAACCTAAACCTAACACTAACCCAAAACCTAAACCTCACCCTACCCCTAACCCTAACCCTTACCCTAACCCTAATCCTAACCCTAACACTTACCCTTACCCTAAACCTAACGCTAACCCTAACCCTAACCTTCACCCTTACCCTAAACATAACCGTAACACTTACCCTCACCCTAACCCCTAACCCTAACCCTAAACCTTACCCTTACCCTATCCCTAACCGTAACCCTACCCCTAAACCTAACCCCTAACCCTAACCCTAACCTTAACCCTTACACTTTCCCTAACCCTAACCCTAACCCTAATTTTATTCTGAACCTAACGCTAACCCTAACCCTAATCCTTACCCTAACCCTAACCCTAACCCTACACTTACCCCTGACCCTATCCTAACCCCTAACCCTAACCCTAAACCTAACCCTTTCCCTTTCCCTAACCCTAACCCTATCCTAACCCTAACCTTAAACTTAATCCTAACCCTAACCCTAACCCTTGCCCTTACCCTAACCCTTACCTTTACCCTAACCCTACCCCTAAATTTAATGCTAACTCTAACCCTTACCCTGACCCTAACCCTAACCCTTACCCTAAACATAACCCTAACTCTAATCCTTACCCTAACACTAACCTTAACCCTAACACTTACCCTAACCATTACCCATTCCCTAACACTAACACTAACCCTAAACCTAACCCTAATCCTTACCATAACACTAACACTAACCCTAACCCTTACCATAACCCTTACCCTTTCCCTAACCCTAACATTAACCTTTACCCTAACCCTAACCCTAACCCTAACGTCACCCTAACCCTAAGCCTAACCCTTACCCTAACCTTAACCCTAACCCTAACACCTAACCCTTAACCCAAGCCTCACCATAAACCTAACCCTAATCCTAACACTTATCCTAACACTAACCCTAAACCTAACCCTTACCCTTACACTAACCCTAACCCTAAATTTAACCCCAACCCTAAACCTAAACCTAACCCATACCCTTACCCTAAACCTAAACCTAAACCTAACCCTAACACTAACCCGAAGGCTAACCCTAATCCTAACACTTAGCCTTACCCTAACCCTAACACTAACCCTAACCCTTACCCTAAACCTAACCCTAACCCCAAACCTAACCCTAACCCTAAACCTAACCCTAAACATTACCCTTACCATAATCCTAAACCTAAACTTAACCCGATCCCTAACCCTAACCCTAAACCTAACCCTAACCTTTACCCTAACCCTAACCCTAACCATTACCCTAACCCTAACCCTAACCCTTACCCTAACACTAACCCTAACCCTAACCGTAACACCTAACCCTAACCCTCACCCTAACCCTAACCCGAGCCCTTATCCTAACCTTAACCCTAACCCTAAACTTTACCCTTACTCTAACCCTAACCCTAACCTTAACCCCAACCCTAAACCTAACCCTAACTCTTAGCCTATCCCTAAATCTAACCCCAAACCTAACCGTAACCCTAACCCTAACCCTTAACCTAATCCTAACCCTAACCCTAAACCCAAACCTAACTCTAACCCTAAACCTAACCCTAATCTTACCCTTTTCCTTACCCTAACCTTAACCCTAACCCTAACCCTAAAAATTACCCTTACCCTAAACCTAAATCTAACCCTAACTCTAACACTAACCCCTAACCCTAGCCATAACCATAACCCTTACCTTACCATAATCCAAACCCTAACCTTAACACTAAACCTAACCCAACCCTTTACCCTTACCCTAACCCTAACCATAAACCTAAACCTAACACTAACCCAAAACCTAAACCTTACCCTAAACCTAACCCTAACCCTTAACCTAACCCTAACCCTAACCCTAACCCTAACCCTAACCCTAACCCTTACCCTTACCCTAACCCTAACCCTAACCTTAACCCTAACCCTAACCCTTACCCTTACCCTAACCCTTACCCTTTCACTACCCCTAACCCTAACCCTAACCCTAACCTTTACTCTAACCCTACCCTAACCCTAACGTTACCCTAACCCTAACCCTAACCCTTACAATAACCCTAACCCTAACCCTAACACCTAACCCTAACCCTAACCCTCACCCTAAACCGAACCCTAACCCTAACTCTTATCTTAACACTAACCCTAACCCTAACCCTTACCCTTACACTAACAATAACCCTAAATTTAACCCCAACACTAAACCTAAACCCCACCCTTACCCTTACTCTAACCCTAACCCTAAACCTAACCCCAACCCTAATCCTAACGCTAACCCTAACCCTAACACTTACCCTTACCCTAACCCTAACACTACCCCTAACCCTTACCCTAACCCTAACCCTAACCCTAACCCCAAACCTAACCCTAACTCTATCCCTATCCCTAACCCATAACCTTACCCTAACCCTAACCCTAACCCTAACCATAACCTAACCCTAAACATTACCCTTACCCTAACCCTAACCCTAACCCTAACCCTAACCCCTAACCCTAACCTTAATCCTAACCCTAACACTTACCCTTACCATAATCCTAACCCTAAACTTAACCCGAACCCTAACCCTTACCCTAACCCTAACCCTAACCCTAACACCTAACCCTAACCCTAACCCTCAGCCTAACCCTAACCCTAACCCTTATCCTTACCCTAACCCTAACCCTAACTCTTACCCTTACCCTAACCCTAACCCTAACCTTAAGCCCAACCCTAAACCTAACGCTAACTATTACTCTTACCCTAACTCTAACCCCAAACCTAACCCTAAACCTAACCCTAACCCTCAACCTAATCCTAAACCTAACCCTAATTCTATCCTAACACGAACCATAACCCTAAACCTAATCCTAACCCTAAACCTTACCCTTACCCTAAGCATATTCCTAACCCTAACCCTAAACCTTACCCTTAACCTAACCCATCCCTAACCCTAACCCTAACCCCTAACCCTAACCCTAAACCTAACCCTAACCCTAACCCTAATACTTACACTTACCCTAACCCTAACCCTAACCCTAACCCTTACCCTTAACCTATCCTAACCCTAACCCTGACACTAACACTTACACTTGCCTTAACCCTAAACCTAACCCTTCCCCTAACCCTAACCCTAACCTTAACCCTAACCCTAACCCTAACCCATACCTTTAAACTAAACCTAACCTTAAACCTAACCCTAACCCTCACCCTCACCCTCACCGTTACCCTTACCCTAACCCTAACGCTAACCCTAACCCTAACCCTTCCCTTTACCCTAACCCTAAACCTAACCCTACCCCTAATCCTAACACTAACGCTTACCCTTACCCTAAACCTAACGCTAACCCTAACCCTAAATTTAACACTTACCCTAAACATAACCTTAACCCTTACCCTAACCCTAACCCCTAAACCTAACCCTAAACCTTACCCTTACCCTATCCCTCACCGTAACCCTACCTCTAAACCTAACCCCTAACCCTAACCCTAACCCTAACCTTAACCCTTACACTTTCCCTAATCCTAACCCTAACACTAACCCTAATCTTAATCCTAAACCTAATGCTAAGCCTAACAATAACCTTTACCCTAACCCTAACCCTAACACTACCCCTACCCCTGACCCTACCCTAACCCCTAACCCTAAACCTAACCCTAACCCTTTCCCTTTCCCTAACCCTAACCCTAACCTAACCCTAACCCTAAACTTAATCCTAACCCTAACCCTAACCCTTGCCCTTACCCTAACCCTTACCTTTACCCTAACCCTACCCCTAAACTTAATGCTAACCCTAACCCTTACCCTAACCCTAACCCTAACCCTTACCCTAACCCTAACCCTAACTCTAATCCTTACCCTAACACTAACCTTAACCCTAACCCTTACCCTAAACATTACCCTTTCCCTAACCCTAACACTAACCCTAAACCTAACCCTAATCCTTACCCTAACACAAACACTAACCCTAACCCTTACCATAACCCTTACCCTTTCCCTAACCCTAATATTAACCTTTACCCTAACCCTAACCCTAACCCTAACGTTACCATAACCCTAAACCTAACCCTTACCGTTTCACTAACCCTAACCCTAAACCTAACCTTTACTCTAACCCTAACCCTAACCCTAACGTTACCCTAAACCTAACCCTAACCCTTACCCTAACCCTAACCCTAACCCTAACACCTAACCCTAACCCTAACCCTCACCCTAAACCTAACCCTAACCCTAACCCTTATCTTAACATTAACCCTAACCCTAACCCTTACCCTTACACTAACCCTAACCCTAAATTTAAACCCAACCCTAAACCTAACCCCAACCCTTACCCTTACACTAAACCTAACCATAAACCTAAACCCAACCCTAAACCTAACG
>JANJXV010000665.1:440000-460000 GCA_024803745.1 Megascapheus bottae
CCTTAACTCTAACGTTAACCCTAACCCTAACCCTAACCCTAACCCTTACCGTTACCCTAACCCTAACCCTAACCTTAATGCTAACCCTAACCGTAACCCTATCCTTTATCCTAACCCTAACCCTAAACCTAATCCTTACCCTAACATTAACCCTATACCTAACCCTAAACCTAACTCTTACGCTTACACTACCCCTAAGCCTAAACCTAAACCTAAACCTAACCCAAACCCTAACCATTCCCTTACCCTAAAACCTACTCTAACAATAACCCTAAACCTAACCCTAACCCTAACCCTAACCTTAAACCTAATCGTAACACTAACCCTAACATTTACCTTTACCCTAACCCTAACCTTAAACCTAACCCTAACCCTAACCCTTACACTTACCCTATCCATAACCCTAACCTTAACCCCAACCCTAAACCTAACCCTAAACCTAACCCTACCGCTTACCCTTACCCTAACCCTAAACCTATCCCTAACCCTAACACTTACCCTTACCCTAAACCTATAGCTAAACCTAACCCTAACTTTTACCCTAACCCTAACCCTAACCCTAACCCTAACCCTAACCCTTACCCTAACCCTAACCATAACCCTTACCCTAATCCTAACCCTTCCCCTAACCCTAACCCTAAAACTAATTCTAACCCTAACCTTAACCCTAAACTTAACCCTAAACCTAACACTAACCCTAACCCTAACCCTTACACTAACCCTAACCCTAAACCTTACCCTTACCCTAACCCTAACCCTAACCCTGACATTACCCTAACCCTAACCCTAACCTTAACCCTAAACCTATCACTAACCCTAACCCTAACCCTTACCCTAACCCTAAACCTAAACCTAAACCTAAACCTTACCCTTACCCTAACCCTAACCCTAAACCTAACCCTAACCCTACCCTAACCCTTACCCTAAACCTATCCCTAACAATAACCCTAATCCTTACCCTTACCCTAACCCTAACTAACCCTAAACCTTACCCTTACCCTTACGCTAACCCTAATCCCTAACCCTAACCCTAACCATAACCCTTACTCTTCCTCTAACCCTAACCCTAACCTTAACCCTAAAGCTAACACTTACCCTAAACCTAACCCTTTCTCTAAACCTAAACCTAACCCCAACCCTTACCCTTAAGCTAATCATTACCCTAACCCTCACCCTCACCCTTAGCCTAACCCTAACCCAAACCTCAATGCTAACCCTAAACCTGACCGTAACCGAAACCCCTAACTTAACCCTAACCCTAACCCTAATCCATAACCTAACCCTAAACCTATCCCTAAACTTCACCCTTTCCCTTACCCTAACATTAATCCTAACACTAACCCTTACCCTTACCCTAAACCTAACCCTAACCCTAAATCTAAACCTAACCCTTACCCTTACCCTAACCCTAACCCTTACCCTAACCCTCAACTTAACCCTAACCCTAACCCTTACCCTTAACCTAACCCTAACCCTAAAACTAACCCTAACCCTAACCCTAAAACTAACCCTTACACTTAGCCTAACCCTAAACATAACCCTAACTCTAACCCGTACCATTACAATAACCTAACCCTAACCTTAACCTCAACCCTAAACCTAACCCTAATCCTACCCTAACTCTTACCCTTACCCTAACCCTAAACCTAACCATTAACCTTACCCTAACCATAACCCTAACCTTAACCCCAACCCTAAACCTAAACATAACCCTAACCCTAACGCGTACCCTTACACTAACCCTAACCCTAACCCTAACCCCAACACTTACCCTTATCCTAACCCTAACCCTAACCCTAACTTTTACCCTTACCCTAAACCTAAACCTAACCCTAACCCTTACCCTAACCCTAACCCTAACACTAACCCCTGACCCTAATCCTTACCCTAACCCTAACCATAACCCTTAACCTTACCCTAACCCTAACCCTACCTCTAACCCTTACCCTAACCCTAACCCTAAACCTTAGACTAACTCTAACCCTAAACCTAAACTTAACTCTCAACCTAACCCTAACCCTAATCCTTACCTTAACCCTAACCCTAATCCTTACCCTAACCCTAACCCTAACCCTAACCCTTACTTTTACCCTAACCCTAACCCTTACCCTAACGCTAACCTTAACCCTAACCCGAACCCTAACCCTAACCCTAACCCTAACCCGAACCCTTACCCTAACCCTAACCCTAAAACTAACCCTAACCCTAACCCTAAACCTTACCCTTACCCTAACCCTAACCCTAACTCTGACACTTACCCTAATCCTAACCCTAACCTTAACCCTAAACCAATCACTAACCCTAACCCTAACCCTTACCCTAACCCTAACCCTAATCCTAAACCTAACCCTAACAATTACCCTTACCCTAACATTAACCCTAACCCTTACCCTAACCCTAACCCTTACCCTTACCCTAACCCTAAACCTAACCCTAACCCTAAACCTAAACCTAACTGTTACCCTTACCCTAACCCTAACCCTTACCCTAACCCTAACCTTAACCCTAACCCTAACGCTAACCCTTACCCTTGCCCTAACCCTAACACTAAAACTAACCCTAACCCTAACCCTAAGTTTTACCCTTACCCTAACCCTAAACCTAACCCTAACCGTTTCCCTAACCCTAACCCTAACACTAACCCCTGACCCTAATCCTTACCCTAATCCTAACCCTAACCCTTACCCTAACCCTAACCCTAACCATTAACCTAACCCTAACCCTAACCCGAACCTTAACGCTAAACCTAACCCTAACCCTAAACCTTACCCTTACCCTAACCCTAACCCTAACACTTACCCTTACCCTAACCCTAACCCTTACTCTTACCCTAACTCTAACCCCAAACCTAACCCTAACGCTAACCCTAAACCTAACCCTAACACTTACCCTAACCCTAACCCTGACCCTAACCCTAACCTTACCCTAACCCTAACCCTAACCCCTAACCCTAACAGCAACCCTAACCCTAACCCTTACCCTTTCCCTAACCCTAACCCTAATACCTAACCCTAACCCTAACCCTAACCCTTACCCTTAACCTAACCCTAACCCTAAATCTAACCCTAACCCTAACCCTAAATCTTAACCTAACCCTAACCTAACCCTAACCTAAACCTAACCGTTACCCTTAACCTAACCGTAACTGTAACCCTACCCTAACCTTAACCCTAACCCTAACCCTAACCAGAACCCTAAATGTAACGCTAACCCTAATCCTAAAACTTAATCTAACCCTAACCCTAACCTTAGCCCTTACCCTAACCCTACCCCTAACCCTTACCGAATCCCTAACCCTAACCCGAAGCCTAACCTCTAAACCTATCACTAACCCTCACCCTAACCCTAACACTTACCCTTACCCTAACCCTAACCCTAATCCTAACTATAACCCTAAACCTAACCTTAACCCTAACCATAACCCTAACCATAACCCTAATCCTAACCCTAACCCTAATCCTTATCCTTACCCTAAACGTAACCCTCACCGTAACTCTAAACCTAGCCCTTACATTTCCCGTAAACCTAACCCTAACCCTAACCCTAACCTTAACCCTAACCCTAACCCTAACCCTAACACTTACCCTTACCCTAACCCTCAACCTAACCCTAACCCTAACCCTAACCCTTACCCTTACCCTAAGCCTAACCCTAACCCTAACCCTAAACTTTACCATAACCCTAACCCTAATTCTTACCCTTAACCAAACCTAACCCTAACCCTAACCCTAACTCTTACCTTTACCCTAACCCTAACACTAACCCTAACCCTAAATTTTACCCTAACACTAACCCTAACCCTAAATTTACCCCAACCTTAACCCTAACCCTAACCACTAACCCTAACCCTTACCCTAACCCTAAAACTAAACCTAATCCTTCCCTTACCCTAACCCTAACCCTAAACCTAACCCTAACCCTAACCCTAATCCTTACCCTTACCCTAACCCTAACCCTAACCCTAACCTTTACCCTAACCCTAACCCTAACCCTTACCCTTACCCTAACTCTAACCTTAAACCTAATCCTAACCCTAACCATAACCATAACCCTTACCCTTAACCTAACCATAACCCTAACCTTAACCCCAACCCTAAACTCAATCCTAACCCTAACCCTAACGCTTACGCTTACCCTAACCCTAAACCTAACCCGAACCCTACCCCTAACACTGACCCTTAGCCTAACTCGAAACCTAACCCTAACCCAAACTTTTACCCTAACCCCAACCCTAACCCTAACCCTAAAATTACCCTAACCCTAAAACTAACCCTAACTCCTAACCCTAACACTTACCCTAACCCTAAACCTAACCCGAACCCTACCCCTAACACTGACCCTTACCCTACTCCTAAACCTAACCCTAACCCAAACTTTTACCCTAACCCCAACCCTAACCCTAACACTAAACCTAACCCCTAACCTAACCCTTACCCTAAACCTAACCCTAACCCTAACCCTTACACTTAACCTAACCCTAAAGCTACCTATAACCCTAACCCTAACCCTAACGCTAACCCCTAACTTTACTTCTAACCCTTAGCCTAAGCCTAACCCTAACCCTAACATTAACCCTAACCCTAACTCTAACCCTTACCCTTATCCAAACCCTAACCCTAACCCTAACACTAATGCTAACCTTAACCCTAACCCTAATGCTAACCCTTACCCTTACCCTAAACCTAATCCTAAACCTAAGCCTTACACTTACCCTAACCCTAACGCTAACCCCTAACTTTACTTCTAACCCTTAGCCATACACTAACCCTAAACCTAAACCTTACCCTAACCCTCACTCTAACCCTTAGCCTTACCCTAAGTTTAACCCTAACCCTTACCCTAACCCTAACACTAACCCTAACCCCTAACCCTAGCCCTAACCCTAACGCTAACACTAACCCTAATCCTAACCCTTACCCTAATCCTAAACCCAGTCCTAATCCTTACCCTAACAATAACCCTAAGTCTAACTCTTACACTTACCCTAACCCTAACCCTAATCTTAACCCCAAACCTAAAGCTAACCCTAACCCTAACCATAACGCTTACCCTTACCCTAACCCTAACCCTAACCCTAACACTTACCCTTACCCTAACCCTAACCCTAACCCTAACCCTAACTTATACCCTAACCCTTACCCTAACCCTAACCCTAACCCTAAACCTTACCCTTACCCTAACCCTAACCCTACATCTAACCCTAACCTTAACACTAACCCTAACCCTTACCCTTCCAATAACCCTAACCGTAACCCTAACCCTTACTCTTACCCTAACCCTAAACCCAAACATAAACCTAACCTTAACCCTAAACCTCACCCTTACCCTAAACCTAACCCTAACCCTAACCCTGACCCCTAACCCTAACCCTAACCCTTGCCCTTCCCCTAACACTAATCGTAAACCTAACCCTTACTTTATCCTAACCCTAACCCCAAACATAAACCTAACCCTAACCCTAAACCTTACCCGTACCCTAAACCTAACCCTATCCCTAACACTGACCTCTAAACCTAACCTTACCCTTACCCTAACCCTAACCCAAACCTTAACCCTAAACCTAACACTAACCCTAACCCTAAACCTTACCCTAACCCTAACCCTGAACCTAAACCAAACCTTACCCTAACCCTTACCCTTACCCTAACCCTAAACCTAATCCTAACCCTAACCCTAACCCTGACCCTTAACCTAACCCTAACCCTAACCCTAATCCTTACCCTAACCCTAACCCTAACACTTACCTTTACCTAGCCCTAACCGTAACCTAAATGCTAACCCTAACCCTAACCCTAACCCTTACCCTAACCCTAACCCTAATCCTTACCCTAACCCTAACCCTAACCCTAACCATAACCCTTACCCTTAACCTAACACTAACCCTAACCCTAACCCTAACCCTACACTTACCCTTACCCTAACCCTAACCCTAACCCTAACCATTACCCTAACTCTAACCCTAACCCTAATGCTTACCCTTAACCTAAACCTAACCCTAAACCTAACCCTAACCTTAACACTAACCCTACCCTAAACCTAATCCTAAAACTAACCCTTACCCTAACCCTAACCCTAACCCTAATGCTTACCCGTAACCTAACCCTAACCCTGACCCAAACCCTAACCCTAACACTTACCCTTACCCTAAACCTAACCCTAACCCTACCCCTAACTTTTACCCTATCCCTAAACCTAACACTAACCCTAAACCTTACCCTAAACCTAACCCTAAACCTATCTCCTAACCCTAAACCTTACCCTAACCCTAACCCTAACCCTAATCCTTACACTTACTCTAAACCTAACCCTACCTCTAACCCTAACCATAACCCTAACCCTAACCTTTACCCTAACCCTAACCCTAACGAGTAGCCTAAACCTAACCCTAATCCTAATCCTTACCCTAACCCTAATGCTAACCCTAAACCTAACCCTTATCTTTCCCTAACCCTAACCCTAATGCTAAACCTTACCCTTACCCTTACCCTAACCCTAACCCTAACCTTAACCCTAACCCTGACCCTAACCCTTACCCTTACGCTAAGCCTAAACCTTCCCTTACCCTTACCCTTACCCTAACCCTAACCCTAACCCAAAACCTAAACTTAACCCTAACCCCAGCCCTAACCCTAACCCTTACCCTAACCCTAACCCTAACCCTAAACCTAACCCTAACCCTAACACTAACGCTAACCCTTACCCTTACCCTTACCTTAACCCTAACCCTAACCCTAACACTTACCCTTACCTTAACACTAACCCTACCTCTAACCCTAACCCTAACCCAACCCTAACCCTAACCCTTACCCTAAACCTAACCATAACCCTAACCCTAAACCTAACACTTACCCTTACTGTAACCCTAACTCTAACCCTAACCCTAACTTTTACCCTAACCCTAACCCTAGCCCTAACCCTAACCCTTACCCTAAACCTAACCCTAACACTAACACTAACCTTAACCCTAACCCTAATGCTAACCGTTACACTTACCCTAACCCTAACCCTAACCCTAAACCTAAAACTTACCCTTACCCTAACGCTAACCCAAACCCTTACCCTAACCCCGAACACTAAATCTAACCCCTAGCCTTACCCTAACCCTAAACGTAAACCTTACTCTAACCCCAACTCTAACCCTTAGCCTTACCTTATCCCTAACCCTAAACCTAACCCTTACCCTAAACCTAACCCTAACCCTTACCCTAACCCTAACACTAACCATAACTCCTAACCCTAACCCTAACCCTAACGCTCACCCTAACCCTTATCCTAATCCCTAACCTAATCCTAACCCTAACCCTTACCCTAACTCTAACCCTAACCCTAACCCTAACCGTAACCTTACCCTTACCCTTACCCTAACCCTAAACCTAACCTTAAACCTAACCCTAACCCTTACACTTACCCTAACCCTAACCCTAACCTTAACCCAACCCTAAACCTAACCCTAACCCTTACCCTTACACTAATACTAAACCTATGTCTTATCCTTACCCTAAACCTAACTCTGACCCTAAACCTAACACTTACCCTTACCCTAACCCTAACCCTATCCCTTAACCTAACCCTAACCCTAACCCTAACCCTAAACTTTACACTTGCCCTAACCTTAACTCTAACACTAACCCTAACCCTCACCCTCACCCTTACCCTAACCTTAACCCAAACCATAATGCTAGCCCTAACCCTAAACCTAACCCTTACCCTAAACCTAACCCTAACCCTAATCCTTACCTTAAACCTAACCCTAAACCTAACCCTATTTCTAACCCTTACCCTTTCCCTAACCCTAACCCTAACCCAAACCCTAAACCTTACCCTTACCCTTACCCTAAACCTAACCCTAACCCTAACCTTAACCCTAACCTTAAACCTAACCCTATCCTTACCCCTTACCCTTTCCCTAACCCTAACCCTAACCCTAACCCTAAAACTTACCCTTAACCTTACCCAAACCCTAATCCTAAACCTAACCCTAACCCTAAACCTAACCCTAAACCTAACCCTTACCCTTAGCCTAACCCTAACCCTAACCCTAACCCTAACCCTAAACTTAACCCTAACCCTAACCCTAACCCTAACTCTAACCAGTACCCTTACCCTAACCATAACCCTAACCTTAACCCCAACCCTAAACCTAAACCTAACCCTAACCCTAACGCTTACCCTTACCCTAACCCTAACCCTAACCCTTACCCTTACCCCAACCATAACCATAACCTTAACCCCAAGACTAAACCTAACCATAACCCTAACCCTAACTCTTACCCTTACCCAAACCCTAACCATAACCCTAACCCCAACACTTACTCTTACCCTAACCCTAACCATAACCCTAACTTTTACCCTAACCCTAACCCTAAACCTAACCCTAAACCTTAACATAACCCCAACCCTAACACTAACCCGTGACCTTAATCCTTACCCTAAACCTAACCCTAACCCTAACCCTTACACTTACCCTAACACTAACCCTACTTCTAACCCTTACCCTAACACTAACCCTTAGTCTAACCCTAACCATAATCCTAACCCTGACTTTAACCCTAAACCTAACCCTAACCCTAAACCTTACCCTTACCCTTACCTTAACCCTAACCCTAACCCTAACCCTTACTCTTACCCTAACCCTAACCCCAAACCTAACCCTAACGCTAACCCTAAGCCTAACCCAAACACTTACCCTTACCCTAACACTAACCCTAACACCTAACCCTAACCCCAAACCTAAACCTAACGCTAACCCTAACCCTGACCCTAACCCTAATTTTACCCTAACCCTCACCCTAACACTAACCCTAATCCCAACCCTAACCCTAACCCTCACCCTTACCCTTACCCTTACCCTAACCCTAACCCTAAACCTAACCCTAACCCTACCCCTAACCCGAACCCCAAACCCTAACACTAACACTTACCCTAACACTAACCCTAACGCTATCCTAACCCTTACCCTTAACCTAACCCTAACCCTAACCTTAACCCCAACTCTAAACCTAAACCTAACCCTTACCCTAACCCTTACACTTCCCCTAACCATAACCCTAACCCAAATCCTAACACTTACCCATACCCTAACCCTAACTCTAACCCTAAACCTAATCCTAACTTTGCCCTAACGCTAACCCTAACCCTAACCCTAACCCTAAACCTAACCCTAAACCTAACCCTAACCCTAACCCTAAACCTACACCTAACCCTAACCCTTACACTTACCCTAACCCTAACCCTGAACCTAACCCTAACCCTAACCCTATCCCTTACCCTAACTCTAACCCTAACCCTCACGTCACCCTCACTCTTACCCTACCCTTAACCCAAACCTTAATGCTAACCCTAACCCTAAACCTAACCCTTACCCTAAACCTAACCCTAACCCTAATCCTTATCGTAACTCTAACCCTAACCCTATGTCTAACTCTTACCCTTTCCCTAAACCTAACCCTAACCCTAACCCTAAACCTTTCCCTTACCCTCACCCTAAACCTAACCCTAAACCTAATCCTAACCCTAACCTTAAACCTAACCCTATCCTTACCCCTTATCCTTTCCCTAACCCTAACCCTAACCCTAACCCTAAACCTTACCCTTAACCTTACCCAAACCCTAACCCTAAACCTAACACTAACCCTAAACCTAAAGCTTATCCTTACCCCAAACCTAACCCTAACCCTAACCCTAAACCTAACCCTTACCATTAGCATAACCCTAAACCTAACCCTAACCCTAACCCTAAACCTAACCCTAACCCTAACCCTAAACTTAACCCTAACCCTAACCCTAACCCTAAATCTAACCCTTACCCTTACCCTAACCATAACCCTAACCTTAAACCCAACCCTAAACCTAACCCTAACCCTAACCCTTACGCTTACCCTAACCTTAACCCCAACCCTAAACCTAAACATAACCCTAACCCTAACGCTTACCCTTACCCAAACCCTAACCATAACCCTAACCCCAACACTTACCCTTACCCTAACCCTAACCTAACCCTAACTTTTACCCTAACCCTAACCCTAAACCTAATCCTAACCTTTAACCTAACCCTAACCCTAACACTAACACGTGACCTTAATCCTTACCCTAAACCTAACCCTAAACCTAACCCTTAACCTTACCCTAACACTAACCCTACCTCTAACCCTTACCCTAACACTAACCCGTAGCCTAACCCTAACCCTAACCCTAACCCTAAACCTAAACCTAACCCTAAACCTAGTCCTTACCCTTACCCTTACCCTAACCGTAACCCTAACCCTAACCCTGACCCTAACCCTAACCTTACCCTAACCCTAACCCTAACACCTAAACCTAATCTAAACCCTAACCCTAAACCTTACCCTTAACCTAACCCTATCCCTAATTCTAATCCTAACCTAAACCTAAAACTTAACCTAACCTAACCCTAAACGCAAAAATAACCCTAACGCTAACCCTTACCCTAACCCTAACACTTACCCTTACCCTAACCCTAACCCTGACCCTAACCCTAACCTTACCCTAACCCTAACCCTAACACCTAAACCTAATCCAAACCCTAACCCTAACCCTTACACTTTCCCTAACCCTAACCCTAAACCTAACCCTTACCCTTAACCTAACCCTATCCCTAATTCTAACCCTAACCTAAACCTAAAACTTAACCTAACCTAACCCTAACCTAAACCTAAAACCTAACCCTAACACTAACCCTAACCCTTACCCTTATCCTAACCCTAACCCTAACCTTCACCCTAACCCTAACACTTACCCTCTTAACCCTAACCCTAATCCTAACTATAACCGTAAGCCTAACCTTAACCCTAACCCTAACCGTAACCCTAACCCTTGCCCTAACCCTAAACCTAATATTTACCCTAACCCTTACCATAACCCAAACCCAAACCCTAACCCCTAACCCTAACCCTAACCCTCAACTTAACCCTAACCCTAACCCTAACCCTTACCCCAACCCTAACCCTAACCCTTACCCTTACTCTAACCCTAAAACTAAACTTAACCCCAACCCTAAACCTAACCCTAACCCTTACCCTTAACCTAACCCTAACCCTCACCCTTACCCTTACCCTAACCCTAACCCTAAACCTAACCCTAACCCTACCCCTAACCCGAACCCCAAACCCTAACACTAACACTTACCCTAACACTAACCCTAACGCTATCCTAACCCTTACCCTTACCCTAACCCTAACCCTAACCTTAACCCCAACTCTAAACCTAACCCTAACCCTTACCCTAACACTTACACTTCCCCTAACCCTAACCCTAACCCAAATCCTAACACTTACCCATACCCTAACCCTAACTCTAACCCTAAACCTAACCCTAACTTTTGTCCTAACGCTAACCCTAACCCTAAACCTAACCCTTTCCCTAAACCTAATCATACCCCTAAACCTAAACCGAACCCTAACCGTTACACTTACCCTAACCCTAACCCTGAACCTAACCCTAAACCTAACCCTATCCCTTAACCTAACCATAACCCTAACCCTAACCCTAAACTTTACTCTTGCCCTAACCCTAACTCTAACACTAACCCTAACCCTCACCCTCACCCTTACCCTAACCTTAACCCAAACCATAATGCTAGCCCTAACCCTAAACCTAACCCTTACCCTAAACCTAACCCTAACCCTAATCCTTACCTTAAACCTAACCCTAAACCTAACCCTATTTCTAACCCTTACCCTTTCCCTAACCCTAACCCTAACCCAAACCCTAAACCTTACCCTTACCCTTACCCTAAACCTAACCCTAACCCTAACCCTAACCTTAAACCTAACCCTATCCTTACCCCTTACCCTTTCCCTAACCCTAACCCTAACCCTAAAACTTACCCTTAACCTTACCCAAACCCTAACCCTAAACCTAACCCTAACCCTAACCCTAAAGCTTACACTTTCCCTAAACCTAACCCTAACCCTAAACCTAACCCTAAACCTAACCCTTACCCTTAGCCTAACCCTAACCCTAACCCTAACCCTAACCCTAACCCGAAACTTAACCCTAACCCTAACCCTAACCCTTACTCTAACCAGTACCCTTACCCTAACCATAACCCTAACCTTAACCCCAACCCTAAACCTAAACCTAACCCTAACCCTAACGCTTACCCTTACCCTAACCCTAACCCTAACCCTTACCCTTACCCTAACCATAACCCTAACCTTAACCCCAAGACTAAACCTAACCATAACCCTAACCCTAACGCTTACCCTTACCCAAACCCTAACCATAACCCTAACCCCAACACTTACTCTTACCCTAACCCTAACCATAACCCTAACTTTTACCCTAACCCTAACCTAACCCTAAACCTAACCCTAAACCTTAACATAACCCCAACCATAACACTAACCCGTGACCTTAATCCTTACCCTAAACCTAACCCTAACCCTAACCCCTACCCTTACCCTAACACTAACCCTACTTCTAACCCTTACCCTAACACTAACCCTTAGTCTAACCCTAACCCTAATCCTTACCCTGACTGTAAACCTAAACCTAACCCTAACCCTAAACCTTACCCTTACCCTTACCTTAACCCTAACCCTAACCCTAACCCATGCTCTTACCCTAACTCTAACCCCAAACCTAACCCTAACGCTAACCCTAACCCTAAGCCTAACCCTAACACTTACCCTTACCCTAACCCTAACCCTAACACCTAACCCTAACCCCAAACCTAAACCTAATGCTAACCCTAACCCTGACCCTAACCCTAACCTTACCCTAACCCTAACCCTAACACTAACCCTAATCCCAACCCTAACCCTAACCCTCACCCTTACCCTTACCCTTACCCTAACCCTAAACCTAAACCTAACCCTAACCCTACCCCTAACCCGAACCCCAAACCCTAACACTAACACTTACCCTAACACTAACCCTAACGCTATCCTAACCCTTACCCTTAACCTAACCCTAACCCTAACCTTAACCCCAACTCTAAACCTAAACTTAACCCTTACCCTAACCCTTACACTTACCCTAACCCAAATCCTAACACTTACCCAGACCCTAACCCTAACTCTAACCCTAAACCTAACCCTAACTTTTTCCCTAACGCTAACCCTAACCCTAAACCTAACCCTTTCCCTAACCCTAATCATAACCCTAAACCTAAACCTAACCCTAACCCTTACACTTACCCTAACCCTAACCCTGAACCTCAACCTAACCCTAACCCTATTCCTTAACCTAACCCTAACCCTAACCCTAACCCTAAACTTTACTCTTACCCTTACCCTAACTCTAACACTAACCCTAACCCTCACCCTCACCCTTACCCTAACCTTAACCCAAACCCTAATGCTAACCCTAACCCTAAACCTAACCCTTACCCTAAACCTAACCCTAACCCTAATCCTTACCCTAACCCTAACCCTAAACCCTTTCCCTAACCCTAACCCTAACCCTAAACCTTACCCTTACCCTAAACCTAACCCTAGCCCTAACCCTAACCCTAACCTTAAACCTAACCCTATCCTTACCCCTTACCCTTTCCCTAACCCTAACCCTAACCCTAAACCTTACACTTAACCTTAACCTTACCCAAACCCTAACCCTAAAGCTAACCCTAACCCTAACCCTAAAGCTTACCCTTACCCTAAACCTAACCCTAACCCTAACCCTAAACCTTACCCTTAACCTTACCCAAACCCTAACCCTAAACCTAACCCTAACCCTAACCCTAAACCTTACCCTAAACCTAACTCTAACCCTTAGCCTTAAACTAACCCTAACCCTAACCCTAACCCTTACCCTTTCCCTAACCATAACCCTAACCCTAACCCTAACCCTTACCCCTACCCTAACCCTAACCCTAAACCTAACGCTAATCATAACCTTAACCCTAATGCTAAACCTAAACCTAACACTTACCCTTACCCTAACGATAACCCTAAACCTAACCCAACCCTAACCCTAATGCTAACCCTTACCCTTACCTAACCCTAACCCTAAACCTAACCCTAACCCTAACTCTAAATCTAAACCTAACCCTAACCCTAATCCTTACCCTAACCCTAAACATAACCCCTAACCCTAACTCTAAACCTAACCCTTTCCTTACCCTTACCCTAACCCTAACCTTAACGCTAAACCTAACCCTTAACCTTACCCTAACCCTAACCCTAAACTTAGTGCTAACCCTAACCGTAACCCTAACCCTTACCCTAACCCTAACCCTAAACTTATACTTACCCTAACCCTAACCGTAACCCTTACCCTAACCTTTACCCTTTCCCTAACCCTAACCTTAACGCTAACAATAAACTTAACCATAAACCAAACCCTAACCCTAATCCTTACCCTTACCCTAAACCTAACCCTAAAAATAACCCTAACCCTCACCTTAACCCTAACCCTAACCATAACGATAACCCTAACCCTAACCCTTACCCTAACCCTAACCCTAAACCTAACCCTAAACCTAACCCTAACCTTTACCCTTCCCCTAACATTAACCCTAACGCTTATCCTAACACTTACCCTTAACCTAACCCTAACCCTAACCTTAACCCCAACTCTAAACCTAACCTTAACCTTTACCCTAACCCTTAAACTTACCCTAACCCTAACCCTAACCCAAATCCTAACACTTACCCAGACCCTAACCCTAACTCTAACCCTAAACCTAACCCTAACTTTTGCCCTAACGCTAACCCTAACCCTAAACCTAACCCTTTCCCTAACCCTAATCATAACCCTAAACCTAAACCTAACCCTAACCCTTACACTTACCCTAACCCTAACCCTGAACCTAACCCTAACCCTAACCCTATTCCTTAACCTAACCCTAACCCTAACCCTAACCCTAACCCTAAACCTAACCCTAACACTAACCCTAACCCTTACTCTTACCCTAACCCTAACCCCCAACCTGACCCTAACCCTAACCCTAACCCTAACCTAACCCTAACCCTAATCCTAAACCTTACCCTTACCCTAAACCTAACACTAATCCTAACCCTAACCCTTACCCTAACCCTAACCGTAAACCTAAACCTATCCCTAAACCTTACCCTTACCCTAAACCTAACCCTAAACCTTACCCTTTTCCTAACCCTAACCCTAACCCTAACCCTAACCCTAAAGCTTACCGTTACCCTTAATCTGACCCTAACACTAACCCTAACCCTAACCCTAAACCTTACCCTTACCCTAACCCTAACCCTAACCAAACCCTTATTCTTACCCTAACCCTAACCCTAACCATAATGCTAAGCCTAACCCTAACAATAACCCTTACCCTAACCCTAACCATAACCCTAATCCTTACCCTAACCCTAAACCTAAGCCTAACCTTAATGCTAACCCTAACCCTAACCCTAAATCTAACCCTAACCTTTACCCTAACCCAAAACCTAATCCTTACCCTAACCCTAACCCTATCCTTATCCCTAACCCTTACCCTTTCCCTAAACTTAACGCTAACCCTAACCCTAAACCTAAACATAACCGTAAACCTAACCCTAACCCTAACCCTTACCCTTACCCTAAACCTAACTCTAAACCTACCTCTAACCCTAACCCTTACCCTAACCCTTACCCTTACCCTAAACGTAACCCTAACAATAACCCTAACCCTAACCTTAAACCTAACCATAACCCTAAACCTAACCTTTACTCTTACCCTAACACTAACGCTTACCCTTACCCTAACCCTAACCCTAATCCTAACCCTAACCCTAACCCTAAGCCTTACCCTAACCTTAACCCTAACCCTAACCCTTACCCTTACCCTAACCCTAACCTTAAACCTAATCCTAACCCTAACCCTAACCTAACCCTAACTCTTACCCTTACCCTAACCCTAAGGCTAACCTTAACCCCAACACGAAACCTAACCCTAACCCTAACACTAACGCTAAATTTTACCCTAACCCTAACCCTAACCCTAACCCTTATCCTTACCCTAACCCTAACCCTAACCCTACTTCTAACCCTAACCCTAACCCTTACCCTAACCCTAACCCTTACCCTTACTCTAACCCTAAACCTAACCCTAACCATAACCCTTACCCTTACCATAACCCTAACTCTAACCCTAACCCTAACCCTAAACCTAAACCTAACCCTAACCTTTACCCTTACCCTAACCCTAACTCTAAACCTAACCGTAATCCTAACCCTAAACCTTACCCTAACCCTAAACTAACCCTAACCCTAACCCTAACCCTTACCCTAACCCTAACCCTAACCCTAACCCTTACACTAACGCTAACCTTAACTCTTTCCCTAAGCCTAATACTAACCCTAAAGCTCACCCTAACCTAACCGTAACCATAACCTTTACCCTTTCCCTAAACCTAACCCTAACTCTGACCCTATCCATATTCCTTACCCTTACCCTAAACCTAATCTTAACACTTACCCTAACCCTAACCCTAACCCTAACTCTTACTCTTACCTTAACACTAACCATAACCCTACCCCTAATCCTAACCCCTAACCCGAACCCTAACCCTAAACCTTACCCTTACCCTAACCCTAACTCTAACCGCTAACCCTCAACCTAACACTAACCCTTACCCTAACCATAAACCTAAACTTAACCCTAACCCTAACCCTAACTCTTACTCTTACCTTAAGACTAACCCTAACCCTACCCTAATCCTAACCCCTAACCCTAACCCTAACCCTAACCCTAACCCTTACCCTTACCCTAACCATAAACCTAAACTTAACCCTAAACCTAACACTAACATTAAGCCTCACCCTTACCCTAACCCTAACACTAACCCTAACCCTTACCCTAACCCTAACCCTAAACCTAACCCTCACCCTAACCCTAAACATTACCCTAAACCTAACCCTAACCCTTCCCTTACCCTAACCCAAACCCTAAACCTAACCCCAACCCTAACCCTAACTCTTACCCTAAACCTAACCCTAAACTTAACGCTAACCCTAACCCTTACCCTAACCCTAACCCTAACCCTAACCCTTACCCTTACCCTAACCCTAACCCTAACCCTAAACCTTACCCTTACCCTGAACATAACACTAACCCTTACAGTAACCCTAACACCTAACCCTAACCCTAAACCTTAACCTTAACCTAACCCTAACCCTAACCCTACCCCTTCCCCTAACCCTAACCCCTAATCCTAACCCTAAACCTAACCCTAACCCTAACCCTAAATCTTTCCCTTTTCCTAACCCTAACCCTAACCCTAATCTTAATCCTAACCCTAAACCTAACCCTAACCCTTACCCTTACCCTAACCCTAACCCTAAACCTAACCCTAACACTAAACCTAACGCTAACATTAACCCTAACCCTAAGTTTAAACCCTACACTAAACCTAACCCTAACCCTAACCCTAACCCTAACCCTAAATCTTTCCCTTTTCCTAACCCTAACCCTAACTCTAATCTTAATCCTAACCCTAAACCTAACCCTAACCCTTACCCTTACCCTAACCCTAAACCTAACCCTAACCCTAACACTAATTTTACCCTAACCCTAACCCTAACCCTAAGTTTAAACCCTACACTAAACCTAACCCTAAACCTAACCCTTACCCTAACCCCTAACCTTAACCCTTACCCTAACCCTAACCATTACCCTTACCCTAACCCCAACCCTAACTAAAACCCTAACCCTAACAATAACTCTAAACCATACCCTAACCCTAACCCTAACCCTTGGCATAACCCTAGCCCTAACACTAACCTTAACCCTAAACCTAACCTTAACCCTAACCCTTACCCTTAACCTAACCCTAACCCTAACCCTAACACTAAACCTAAACTTAACCCTAAACCAAACCCTAACCCTTACCCTTTCCCTATCCCTAACCCTAACCCTAACCCTAACCATAACATTAACCCTAACGCTAACTCTAACCCTAAACCTTACCCTTAACCTAACCCTAACCCTAAACCTAATCCAACGCAAACCCTAACTCTAACCCATAACCTTACCCTAACCCTAACCCTAAACATAACACTAACCCTAACTCTAAACCTAACCCCAACCCTAACCCTAACCCCAACATTAACCCTAACCCTTACCGGTAACCTAACCCTTAGCCTAACCCTAACCGTTACCCTTATCCTAACCCTAAGCCTACACCGAACACTACCCTAAACCTAACCCTAACACTTACCCTTACCCTAACTCTAACCGTAACCCTAACCCAAACCCTAAACCTTACCCTTACCCTAACCCTAACACTTACCGTAACGCTAACCCTAACCCGAACCCTTTCCTTACCCTTACCCCAAACCTAACAATAACCTTAACACTAACCCTAACCCTTAACCTTACCCTAACCCTAATCCTAAACTTAATGCTAACCCTAACCTTAACCCTTACCCTAACAGTAAACCTAAACTTAATCCTAACCCTAACCCTAACCCTAACCCTAAAACTTAACCTAACCCTAATACTTACCATAACCCTAAATCTTACCCTTACCCTTTCCCTAACCCTAACCCTAAACCTAACGCAACCCTAACCCTAACCCTAAACCTTACCCTTACCCTAACCCTAACCCTAAACCTAACCCTAACCCTAACTCAAACCTAAGCCTAACCCTAACCCTAATCGTAACCCTTACCCTTACCCTAACCCTAACCCTAACCCTAACATTAACCCTAATCCTTACCCTTACCCTAACCCTAAACCTAACACAAACCCTAATCCTTAAACTTACCCTAACCCTAACCCTAACCCTTACCCTAACCCTAACCCCTAACCCTAACTCTAAACCTAACCCTATCCTTACCCTTATCATAACCCTAACCCTAACCTTAACCCTAACCCTAAACCTTAACCTTACCGTTACTCTAACCCTAACCCTAAACTTAATGCTAACCCTGAACCTAACCCTAACCTTTACCCTAACCCTAACCCTAAACTTAATTCTTCCCCTAACACTAACCGCAACCATTACCCTAAACTTTACCCTTTCCCTGACCCTAAACCACCAATAACCTTAACCCTAACACTAACGCTAATCCTAACCCTTATCCTTATCCTAACACTAACTCTAAACCTAACCCTAAACCTAACCCTAACCCTAACCCTCACCCTCACCCTCACCCTTACCCTTAACCTAACCTGAACTCTAAACCTAACCCTAACCCTAACCCGAACCCATAACCCTAACACTAACACTTACCCTAACCCTAACACTAACGCTATCCTAACCCTTACCTTTACCCTAACTCTAACCCTAACCTTAAACCCAACCCTAAACCTAACCCTAACCCTAACCCTAACCCTTACCCTTACCCTAACCCTAACCCTAACCCTAATCCAAACCCTAACATTTTTACTTACCCTAAACCTAACCCTAACCCTAACCCTTACCTTATTCCTAACTCCTAACCCCTAACCCTAACCCATACCCTAACCCTAACCCTAACCCTAACCTTAACCCTAACCCTGACCCTTACCCTAACCCTAACCCTATCTCTAACGCTAACCATAACCCTAAGCCAAACCCTTACCATAACCCTAACCCTAACCCTTAGACTAACCCTAACTCTAACCTTAATCCAAACCCTTACCCTAACCATAACCCTAACCCTAACCCTAAACCTAACCCTAACACTAACCCTAACCCTTACTCTTACCCTAAACCTAACCCCAAACCTGATGCTAACCCTAACCCTAACCCTAACCTAACCATAACCCTAATCCTAAAACTTACTCTTACCCTAAACCTAACACTAATCCTAACCCAAACCCTTACCGTAACCCTAATCGTAAACCTAAACCTACCCCTAAACCTTACACTTAACCTTAACCTAACCCTAAACCTTACCCTTTTCCTAACCCTAACCCCAACCCTAACCCTAACCTAACCCTAAAGCTTACTGTTACCCTTAACCTGACCCTAACATAACCCTAACCCTAACCATAACCCGAACCCTAACCCTAATCCTTACCCTTACTAAAACCCTAACCCTAACCAAACCCTTATTCTTACCCTAACCCTAACCCTAACCTTAATGCTAAGCCTAACCCGAAC
>JANJXV010000665.1:467500-472852 GCA_024803745.1 Megascapheus bottae
AATTTTACCCTAACCCTAACCCTAACCCTAAACTGAACCCTAACCCTAACCCTTACCCTTACCCTAATCATAACCCAAAACCTAACCCTAAACCTAACCCTAACCCTTTCCCTTACCCCAATCCTAACCCTAACCCTAACCCTAATTTTACCCTAACGCTAGCCCTAACCCTAAGTTCAAACCTTACCCTAACCCTAACCGTAACCCTTACCCTAACCCCTAAGCCTAACCCTTACCCTAACCCTAACCCTAACCATTACCCTTATCCTAACCCTAACCCTTACTCTAACCCTAACCCTAATTCTAACCCCTAGCCTAACCCTAACCCTAACACTAAACTTAACCCCAACCCTAACATTGACCCTAACCCTTACCCTTAACCTAACCCTAACCCTAACCCTAATACTAAACCTAACCTTAACCCTAACCCTAACCCTAACCCTTACCATTACCCTAACCCTAAACATTACCGTAACCCTAACCCTAACCGTAACCCTAACCCTAACCCTAACCCTAATTTTACCATAACCCTAACCCTAACCCTAAGTTTAAACCTTACCCTAACCCTAAACCTAACCCTAACCCTAACCCTAAACCTTACACTTACCCTAACCTTAACCGTAACCCAAATCCTACCGCTAACACTTAACCTTACCCTAAACCTAACCCTAACCCTAATCCTTATCCAAACCCTAACACTAACCCTAACCCCTAAACCTAACCCTAACCTTAACCCTAACTCTAACCCTTACCCAAACCCTAACCCTAACCTTAAACTAACCCTTACACTAACCCTAAACCTAACCCTTTCCCTAACCCTAACCCGAACCCTAAACACTAGCCCTAACCCTAACCCTAACGCTCACCTTAACCTAACAATAACCATAACACTTACCCTTACCCTGACCCTAACCCTAACCCTAACCATATCCCTAAACCTTACCCTTACCCTAAACCTAACCCTAACCCTTACCCTAACCGTAACCCTAACCCTAACCCTTGCTCTTACCTTAATCCTAACCCTAACCCTAACCCTAAACCTTATCCTTACCCTAACCCTAACCCTAACCCTTACTCTAACCCTAACACCTAACCCTAACCCTAACCCTAAACTTAACCCTAACCCTAACCCTCACCCTTACCCTTAACCTAAACCTTACCCTTACCCTAATCTAACCCTAAACTTAATGCTAACCCTAACCCTAACCCTAACCCTTTCCCTAACCTTAACCCTAATTCTTACCCTAACAATAACCCTAGCCCTAACCCTAACCCTCACCCTAACCCCTACCCTAACCCTAAAACTAACCCTAATCCTAACCCTAAATCTTTCCCTTTCCCTAACCCTAACCCTAACCCTAATCTTAACCCTAACCTAAACCTAACCCTAACCCTTAACCTAACACTAACCCTAACCCTAAAGCTAACCCTAACCCTAATCCTAACGCTAACCCTAACCCTAACCCTAAACTGAACCCTAACCATAACCCTTACCTTACCCTAACCCAAACCCAAACCCTAACCCTAACGCTAACCCTTACCCTTACCCTAACCCTAACCCTAATTTTACCCTAACCCTAACCCTAACCCTAACATTAAACCTTATCCTAACCCTAACACTAACCCTTACCCTAACCCCTAACCCTAACCCTTATCCTAACCCTAACCCTAACCATTACCGTTACCCTATACCTAACCGTAACTGTAACCCTAACCCTAACCCTAACCCTAAACCTTACCATAACCCTAACCCTAACCCTCAGCCAAAGCCTAACCCTAACACTAACCTTAAACCTAACCCTAACCTTAACCCTAACCCTTACCCTTACGCTAACCCTAACCCAAACCTAACACTAAACCTAACCTTAACCCTAACCCTAACCCTAACACTTACCCTTACCCTAACCCTAAACCTAAACCTAACACTAACCCTAACCCTAACCCTAACCCTTATCCTTACCCTAACCTTAACCCTTAACCAATCACTAACCCTAACCCTAACCCTAATCCCTAACCCTAACCCTTAGCATTATCCTAACCCTAACCCTAACTGTAATCCTAACCCCTAACCCTAACACTAACCTTAACCCTAACCCTTACCCTTATCCTAACCCTAAACAATAACCCTAACACTAACTGTAACCCTAACCCTACACCTAACCCTAAACCTAACCCTATCACTTACACTTACCCTAACCCTAACCGTAACCCTAACCCTACCCCTAACACTTACCCTTACGCTAACCCTAACCCTAACCCTTATCCTTACCCTAACAATAACCCTAACGCCGAAACCTAACCCTAACCCTAACCCTAATTCCAACCCTTACCCTTATCCTAACCGTAACCCTAACCCTAACCCTAACCCTAAACTTTACCCTTTCCCTAACCCTAACCCTAACCCTAAACCAAACCTTAACCCTAACCCTAACCCTCACCCTTACCCTTACCCTAAACCTTAACCTTACCCTAACCCTCACCCTAAACTTACTGCTAACCCTAACCCTAACCCTAACCCTAATCCTAACCCTTTCCCTAACCCTAACCCTCATCCTTACCCTAACACTAACCCTAACCCTAACCCTTACCCTAACCCTTACACTTTCCCTAAATCTAACCCTAAACCTTACTCTAAACTTTAACCTAACCCTAACCCTAACCCTAACCCTTACCCTGACCCTAACCCTAACACTATCCATTACACTAACCCTAACCATAATTCTTTCCCTAAACCTAACACTAACCCTAAACACTAACTCTAACCCTAACCCTAAAGCTCAGCCTAACCTAACCCTAACCATAACCCTTACCCTTACCCTAACCCTAACCCCACCCCTAACCCGAACACTTACCCTTGCCCTAAACCTAACCCTAACCCTGAGCCTAACCCGAACCCTAACACTAACATTAACACTAACCCTAACCTTAAAATTAACCCTTACCCTTACCCTAACCCTAACCCTAACCCTAACACTAAACCTATCCTTAACCATAACCCTAACCCTAACCCTTACCCTTACCCTTACCCTAACCCTATCCCTAAACCTAACAGTAATCCTAACCCTAACCCTTATCCTTACCCTAACCTTAACCCTTAACCAATCACTAACCCTAACCCTAACCCTAACCCTAACCATTATCCTTACCCTAACCTTAACCCTTAACCAATCCCTAACTCTAACCTTAACCCTAATGCCTAAACCTAACCCATACCCTTATCCTAACCCTAAACCTAAACCCAACCCTAAACCTAACACTTACCCTAACCCTAACACTAACTCTAACCCTAACCCTAAACCTAACCCTAACCCTAACCCTTATACTTACCCTAACCCTAACCCTAACCCTAACACTAAACCTAAACCTAACCCTTTCTCTTACCTTAACCCTAACCCTAAACCCTAACCTTATCCCTAAACCTAACCCTTACCCTAAACCTAACCCTAACCCTTACCCTAACCCTAACACTAAACCTAAACCTAACCCTTTCTCTTACCTTAACCCTATCCTTAACCCTAACCCTAATCCTAACCCCTAACCCTAACCCTAATCCTAAACCTTATGCTTACCCTAACCCTAAACTAAACCCGAACCCTCACTCTAACCCTAACACTTACCCTAACCCTAAACCTAACCCTTACTCTTACCCTAACCCTAACCCTAAACCTAACCCTAACCCTAACCCTTACCCTAACCCTAACCCTTACCTTTATCCTAACCCTAACCCTAAACCTAACCCAAACCCTAACCCTTACCCTAAACCTAACCCTAACCCTAAACCTAACCCTTACGCTTACCCTAACCCTAACCCTAACCCTTACCCTTACCCTAACACTAACCCTACACTTAATGCTGAACCTAAACATAACCATAACCCTAAACCTTCCTCTAACCCTAACCCTAATCCTTACACTAACCCTAACCCTAACCCTAACCCAAAACCCTAATCTTTAACCAAACCCTAACCCTAACTCTAACCCTTACCTTACCCTAACCCTAACCCTAAACCTTACCCTAACCCTATCTCTCTCGCTAACACCAAAACCTAACCCTAACCTTAACCCTAACCCTAACCCTTAACCTAAATCTAACTCTAACCCTTACCCTTACCCTAACCTTAACTGTACCCTTAACCCCAACCCTAAACCTAACCCTAACCCTTACCCTTACCCTTACGCTAAACCTAAACATAACCCTAACCCTAACCCTAACCCTAACACTTTTCCTTACCCTAACCCTAACCCCAAAACCAACCCTAAACCTATGCCTAAACCTAACCCTTATCCTTACCCGAAACCTAACCCTAACCCTAACCCTAACCCTAATCCTAACCCTAACCCCTAACCCTAACACTAACCCTAAACTTTACCCCTTCCCTAACCCTAACCCTAACCCTAACCCTCACCCTTACCCTTACCCTAAACCTTACCCTTACCATAACCCTAACCCTAAACTTAATGCTAACCCTAACCCTAACTCAAACCCTAACCCTTTCCCTAACCCTAACCCTAATCCTCACCCTAACACTAAGCCTAACCCTAACCCTTACCCTAACCCTTACCCTTTACCTAAACCTAACCCTAACCCTAACCCTAACCCTAAACTTTACCCTAACCCTAACCCTAACTCTTTCCCTAAACCTAACCCTAACCCTAAACTTCAACTTTACTCTAACCCTAACCCTAACCCTAACCCTTACCCTAACCCTAACCCTAACCCTAACCCTTACACTAACCCTAACCCTAACACTTTCCCTAAATCTAACCCTAAACCTAAACACTAACCCTAACCGTAACCCTACACTTAATGCTAAACCTACCCCTAAACCTAACCCTAAACCTGACCCTAACCGTAACCCTAAACCTTACCCTAAACCTAACCCTAACCCGAACCCTTATACTTACCCTAACCCTAACCCTAACCCTTACCCTAACTCTCACCCTAACCCTAACACTTACCCTTACCCTAACCCTAACCCTAACCCTAACCCTTACACTAACCCTAACACCTAACCCTAACCCTAAACCTTACCCTTAACCTAACCCTAAAACTAAACCTACCCCTAACCCTAATCCTAACCCCTAACCCTAACCCTAAACCTAACCCTAACCCTAACCCTAAATCTTTCCCTTTCCCTAACCCTAACCCTAACCCTAATCTTAACCCTAACCCTAAACCTAACCCTAACACTTACCCTTACCCTAACCCTAACCCTAACACTAAACCTAACCCTAAGCCTAATCCTAACGCTAACCCTAACCCTAACCCTAAACTGAACCCTAACCCTAACCCTTACCCTTACCCTAATCGTAACCCAAAACCTAACCCTAACCCTAACCCTAACCCTTACCC